>OX465282.1:61834945-62083945 GCA_949987705.1 Thereva unica
AACTTCATCCAGAAGGCAATCATTTTCCATTAAAAAATCAGAGAGTGTTGAAAAGCAACTCACATTGTTAGTTTCAACACAATTGATCCAAAACTGTAATTTTTGTGACAATGCCGATATTTTATGTTTAACGCTAAATACTGTTACACTTTTCCCTTGTAAAGAAAGGCTCACTTCATTTAGCTTTGAAAAAATATCAGTGATATATGCAAGTCGCATCAGCCAGCAAGAGTTTGTCAATACAGCAAACCGTTCATGTTTTTGTTCTGCTAAAAACATAGCAAGCTCTCGTCGTAGTTCAAAAACTCGGGATAAAACTTTGCCTCGCGACAACCACCTTACTTCTGCATGTAAAAGAAGAGCGGTGTGTTGACTTCCCATGTCTTCACAAATAATTTTGAAGAGCCTCGACTGCAGTGGTCGCGCTTTAATAAAATTAACAATTTGAACAGCTTCATCCAAAACAGTTTTCATGTCAATAGAAATGTTCTTACATACAAGAGCGTGCCTATGAAGGACACAATGACTGCTGCTACAATTTGGTACAATATTTTTAATTCTTGATATAACGCCCGCAGTTTTTCCAACCATTGATTTTGCTCCATCACTACAAACATCAATACATTTATGCCAATTAATATCATGTTTTTTCATAAAATTGTTAATGCTGTTGAAAATTTCTTCGCCAGTTGTATTTGTTTCTAAAAAATTGCATAAAAGTAAATCTTCTATTGCCTTGCCAAAATTATAACGTACAAAAACAAGCAAAACGGCGAGCCCTGCTACGTCAGTTGATTCATCGAGTTGTAACGAATAAGCGTCACACAAAGGGTGCGTTCATAAACGCATTTGTAATGCTTTGCATCCCTGCATCTAGTCCAAAAAGGCATTGGTAATGCAGGTCAATAGTCCAGAAACGTAATAGATCCAAATTTATGCGCATATTTTAGTGCATAAGCGCAGTTGTAAAAGTGTTCATGCTTTATCCGTCCATGTTTTGAGAGTTCGCATATTATGGCTGAGCAAAGCGTCGATATTGAAAAGTAAGTATTATAATGTTCGTTTTTTAATTAATAATACAATTTATCGGTTTGTAGAGAACAGAGCCCGTGGACTTTCAATCAAATAAAATTATTAATTACAAAACGATTTAAATATGAAGCGGAATTTAATTCCGGCAAGCGTAAGAAAACTTCTTTGTGGACCTTAGTCCTTGCCGAAATTCGTAATGTAGACGAAGAATTCTATTTTTCGAGAGAAGACATCCACCGAAAATTTAATAATTTGCTCATAACTTATAAGCGAATAAAACGGAGGAATCGGGAAACCGGTAGAGGCTCAACAAAGTGGGAATTTTATGAAATGTTCGATGAGATGTATGGCTCGAAACATTTCATCAATCCTCCAAAAGACATTCAGGGATCATCCCTAGATTCTGTAGAACCAGAAATGTCTGAGGAGGATGAAGTTCCATCCGCACCATCAAAAAATTCACCTAAAAGGAAACCTCAGAGGTCCACTTCGGATGTTTTAGAATTTTTGAAGACGCAAGAAGAAGCAGAAGATCGACGACATCAGGAGCACTTGAAGTTAGACTCCGATAAAATGAAACTTTTAATCAATATCAAAGAACTATTAGAACGAATTTTGGAACAGTGAAGCATGAAATGTAGTTCACCGATAGGGAGAGACGAGACGTTATTTGATGTGGAGAATAGTTTTGATGAATTTTTAATATTTTTGTTAACTTTTTAATATTTTTGTTGTTGAATTTTTAATATTTTTTGTTTGTTAGTTTTGTGTTTCTTTTAGTTCTCTATGATAAATTTTTAACGAAATAAAAATATTTTAATTTGTTATATACTACTGTTTTATTCTTGGATCAAATTATTTATCGAGGTTGAAGATTGCAATATACCTATATTGAAGCCATTACTGAATTTAGCAAGTTGCTGCAGAAACTAAATTGTTCATCGCAGTTTATTACTTTGACTTTGTTGGTGGTTTTACTTTTTAACAAAGAAATCATCTAGAGAAATTTTTATGACTGCAAGTCCCTCGTTTTTACAGATAATTCAGATTTGAAAAAAAAAAACAAGTATATATGCTTAAAAAAGTGAATATTTATTTTCTACTAACCAGACAACAAGTTGGCAATATTGTCCCTTTTAATTTTTGCGTCCTCTGATGTATTAGTATTATAATCTAATGTCTCAAAACTATCATTTTCTGAAGTTACATTATTACTCTCACAATCAAGATGTAATCCTTCGCACTTTATAATGAAATTGTGAAAAGCAACACATGTAAGTACAAAATATTTAGCCTGATTTAAATTCTGAATGTCTAAATACTTCAATATGCGAAATTTACTTTTAAGTATACCAAACGCTTGCTCTATGGATACCCTCGTCTTACTATGGCATGTGTTAAATTTTTTTTCTTTTTCATTTAAATAACCGTGGTCCCTATAAGGAACCATCAAGTACGGGGCCAAAGGATAAGCTGAATCCCCAAGCAAGTGTGCGCCTCCTGGAAGTTCAATTAAATTTTTAGCTAATGCTTTGCCTAAATTGCTCATGCGCCAAACAGCAGCATCATGTGCTCGTCCAGGTATTCCAAAAAATACGTCAGTAAATATACAGTTTGCATCACATACGGCCTATAAATTTAAATTAAAAGTAACACTGATCACGGTTTGTATCATTCGAAAATACCCATACCTGCAAAAGAAAAGAGTGAAATCCTTTCCTGTTGTAATAACTTTCAACATTTCGTGACGGAGCGGGAATTGGGATATGGGTCCCATCTACGCAACCCACTACAAATGGGAAAGGATTTTTCGTTAAATGTTGAAATTCCTCAATGATGGTAACATAATCAGACGAAGAAGGCCATTTAATAAATTGCTTTCGCATTTTATATACTATACTTGTGATTTTAATGACACAATTATACGCGGTACCTCTTCCAATACCGAAACGGTCAGCGACGTCCCTATAGCTACATTGATTCGATAATTTCCATATTGTTACGTATAATCCTTCTCTTAAACTTATTGGTGGCCTTCCTGTCCAAGCATTTTTCCACGACGGCATTAATTTCAAGATTAATTTCTACAAACAAAATAATAATAATTATTTGATCTTATAACAAAATTTTCTAAATTCGTACCTCAAAAGTTGCTTCCATTCGAAAATGTCCTTTAAAAACATCATTAGGATATGTTTCTATTATTTTAAAAAAGCCTCTGCTTTTTGGAATATTTCTCCGCCGGTTACTGGATTGGAAAAGTATAACTTTTTTCAATATTTTCTTTTTATTGCTTTTACGTCGAACATGACATTCCTCTATTAAGGTATTTAATAAGAAACCAAATAAAAATTTTTTGTTCACGTTACTAATCATTGTAATATTTTTTCTCAAATTAATTCTTTAAGTGCTGCGAAGCTGTCCATAAACGCATCTGCAATCCTTTGGCAGTTCATGCTTTTTTATGTTTACATGCAGTGCTGCCACTGCACATATGCATAAATGCTTTTATGCTTTGACGTTTATGAACGCACCCAAATGCAGACGAGAAATAAGCTCTTTTTCAATATCATCTGCAAGATCTTGAATACGTCGGGCAACTGTATTGTTTGATAATGGCACCATATCAATCTTTTCTACAGATTTTTCATCTTCAAACATACACAATACAATATCTTTCACACAGGGCATAATAAGTGTTTCTGCTATGGTGTGTGGTTTACCAGCGAGGGCTATACGGTAGCTTACTTTGTACGAAGCTTCATTTGCTTTTTCATTGTTTGTTTTTACAATTTTCAGCATGGATAACTTTGTTTTTTCCAATTCCTCAAGTTTTCGTTTAAAAAAATCTAATGGTTTATCTTTGTGGTCGGGATGATTCGTTACCAGATGTCTTTTAAGTTTAGTTGGTGCAAGACAAGCGTTCGACAATTTTTGAAAAAGAATTTTAAATTGGATCGAATAAAATCGAGAACTATTTATTAATCTTTATTTATAAATCTTTTTTTTTATAAATTATTTATTTACAAAAAGTTCGCGGAACCCCTGCTCTCAGTCCACGGAACCCCAGGGTTCCGCGGAACACAATTTGGGAAACGCTGACTTAGACATTCTTGCTCTTTTATTTGTGGTGTTCCCATTAGCTGAACAAATTATTACAGGTGTAGACGGTTCATTTGCGTAGAATATTGATTCTTCTTCACTTATTGTATGAGTTCCAATTTCTTGAGGATCAGTTTGTTCCAAAGAACTAATCAAATACTCTATTGGCGGATCTATTGAATGTTTTGAGCCATAAGCCTCATCCATAACATAAAAAAAATTCCAATAAGTTGCATCTCTGCCAGTTTCTTTGTTGCGTTTTTTAATACTTTTATAAGTAATGCTAATATTAAGAAATTTTCTCATAATTTCTTCCTTTGTAAAGGGAAAACCATCATCAGTCTTTATAATTTCAGCTTTTACTCTTTCCCATAAGACCGACTTCTTTTTTTCCCCCGATTTAAACTCATGCTCATGTTTGAGACGTACGTTTATTAATTATTTAATTTGTTGTGTAGTCCAATTTTTTGTCCTGCCAAAGAAATTTATTTATAAATATGCCCTTATAATTATAATTTTATAAATCCACTTACTTTTCGCCTTTATCGAGTTCCATTTTTCTTCTGCAATGTAAAATTTTTTTTTCTTTTTTGACGTTTTTATTTTGATACTAAGCATCAAGAAATTCGGTGATGCCAGGTTTGCTTGATTTATATGCATCGCATATCGTAACAATGCGTTAATGAAGTCAGAATCATCGCATCATAATGCGCAACAAAGTTTTTGAATTTTTGACGTGCATCAGTTTAGCAAATATTTGCATCACTGCCTTTTTGAAGTTACCCATTGTCTTGGGACAAAATCGCTCCTACTGCAAACTGGCTTGCATCGGTTTGAACCGTAAAGGTTTTAGTGAAGTCAGGATACCTTAAAATTGGTCCAGTCCAAATGGCATACGAAGGAACTCGTAATGTCCTCCTTCAACGCTGAACGCTGTCTTATGTATATCTTTTTCTGCTACCTCTATTTGGTAGAAGCCCTTTGCTAAATCAAAGGTGGAGAAGTATTGGCATTTGGCATCTGCCAAGTTTCTCTAATATTTCATCTACTATATTCGGCAGGGGATATTTGTCATCGGTGGAGGTTTCATTCAACATTCTATAGTCGATGACCAACCTCCATTTGCGTTTACCGCTCGAGTTTAATACTTAATTGTTTAAGTATTTAAAAAAACAATTTTTTCTTGTAAATAAACAAAGTAAAACCACAGAAACACTTTGTTCCTTAATTACAGTTTATTAAATAAATTTTTAAAAGATTAAGCTCTCTTCGGAGTGCTTTTACAAATTTATGTTATACGATTTATTTAAAACGATCTCTTCGGAGTCGTTAACGAATCACGGCGGTCTTAAGACTAATTATTGAAATTGATTTGATCGATTCCGATACTTCATGAATTTTTGACCCTTGTACTCTACTTTAACTTTTCAAACGGAAATGCTTATTCTTGCATTTCCGATTTTTATTCAAAATTTCGAAATCAATTTTTGTGGTTACTGGAAAATAATTACCAATCCATTTTTGGGGGAGTGTGCCGGAAACGATCGTCGTTCATGAAATATGAGAATTGCAAAATATGGACTGATTATTGGTTTTGCTTACCAATAATTAGTCCATTCATGATATCTTTGCGGAGTTGTTTGGGAGCAACATAAGTCACGTTGCTTTCATGCAATTTTATATTATTTTCATCGTGACTTATGTTTGATACCATAACTCTCGCGTCTAGTTTTTTTGGAACTATCCAAACTGGTGCCGAATAGGGAGAGTTGCTATGCCTAATTATTTTCTTTTCCAACATTTATTTTAATTGCGATTGTACTTCACCCTTGTGAATGTACGGGTATCTATAAGTTTTAGCAAAGACCGGGGCTGAGTTTGTTGTACGGATTTCATGCTTTATCACATTCGTGAAAGTAAGGCCGGAGTCTTCCCTATAGTCTCGCTTCCCTTCGCTATAGAGCATTTCTCGCTCTTCATGATTTAAGTGGTCCATTCGGATTTGTTCGAGTATAGGTTTTCGGCCTTGCTCTTCCATGACATTAAAATTTTCCTCAGTAATCGGTATACACTCTTGAGTATGCAGAGTTACTGATTTTTCTGAATTGCCTTGAATTTCCATAATCCCTTCTAAATTGTAATCAGAAACATTGTAAATACCTTCTTGGATCTAATTTTTCCGTCATGGGTTAATGTATTATTTGTAAAGGCTAGGCCATCCTTTTGTCGAACTGGTATGTCGACATTAAAATATCCCTCGTTTTTAAAGTAGTATAATTTTGAGATATCATCACTCTCGAATTGTAAAGGAATAGATTGTTTCCCTATTTTGAGTTGAGTTTCTTCATAATCAACTTTCGCTTTTACTGCAGGAACAGAATGTGCAGCTTGCCGCTGCCGCCGTAGCTGTTACCGTCGCTGCCGCTTCCTTCGCCGCGCAGATTGAGGCTTTGATGAACAGAATGATGTAGAAAGGTGCAAAATTCAAGCTGTCATTTTTATAAAGTTGTTGCTTTAAGAAATATTGGTTAAATCATTTTCAAGTTTAAATAAATGGACAGTGAACAAAGATTACTTTTTCTAATCGACTCAATGAAGTTCTGCTATTTAACCCTTTTATTATTGAAGGAAAAAAAAAAGCGGAGGAGATAGTGGGTTAGATCAGCGGTCGCCAAACTTTTTGACCTCACGGACCAGTTAATTCACAATTTAAATCCCGCGGACCACTAATAGGATTTTAAGTGTTAAATATATTTATAAAAATAAAATTGTTATCAAAGAACACATAAAATGTACCTAGTTAATAAAATGAAACTATTAATAGTAACCAAGTTATGAAAGCTTTATTAATAAACCATAATAAAATAAATAAAATAAACAAAAATTGTACAAACAAAACAATTAAAAGATGGTTTAAATATATCAAACCTTTAGCGTTATACATTCCTAGTGTGATGGATATTCCTGCTTACTTGAAATAAGATTATGGATATTTGGATCCAATGTTGTTACTGCAAGACGGAGAACTGAATTTATTTCAACCCGAGATCGGTACCGTGTTTTGATGACTGTGACAGATGAAAAGGCCTTTTCACATAAATAAGTTGTAGAGAATTGAATCAGAATTTTCATCGCCTGTTCACTAAGCAAAGGGTATTCACCTTTTTTGGAAAGCCAAAACTGAGGTCTTGATAAGGATAAATGAAATTTAAATTTAAGAGTTTCGTCGAACGATAGGTCGATGAGGCTTTCTTTTAGATGCATGCTTAACTTACTATCCTGAATGTTCGCTGCAAACGGATCTATTATCCACATATTACCATGTCTGGGATCTTCATTCTTTGGGTAATAACGAGCAAAAGATTCTGAAATTGATTCCAAGTGCTTTTTAACTGGGGTTACCACTTGCTGGTTAACATCATTCTTCTTCAAGTATTCATCAAAATTAGAAAACATTTGCAGATCGTCTTCAGCCAACAGCGTTTGCCACAGTAATATTTTCTTTTGAAACGCATCCATTTTACTTCGTAGTGTGAACACGTCCTTAAGTTGTCCTTACAAAGATATGTTTAGTTCATTTAACAGGGAAAAAATATCTGCCAGGTATGCAAGCTTTGCTAGCCATTCATTGTCGGACAAGTATTTTTGCAATTTCGGATTATTTTGCTGCTGGAAAAATAATTTGACTTCTTCCCCCGAGGCGAATAGTCGGGTCAATATTTTGCCCCTCGACAGCCATCTCACCTTAGCATGACGAAGAAGATGAGTATACTCGGAACCCATTTCTTCGCAAAGTGCCTCAAATATTCGAGAATTGTCGAATTTGTGTCGAATTTGCTTTATAATTTCAATGACATTTGATAATACTTCGTGTAATTCTGGTGACATTTTTTTCGCTGCAAGTTGTTCTCGATGTATAATGCAGTGTGTAGATAAAATGTCTGGGTGACCAATATTCTTCACCTTTACAACAACTCCTGAAAGATGTCCAGTCATATTTGCGGCACCATCTGTGCAGATCCCAATACATTTTTTCCAATCAATTTCATGTTCCCGGAAATAACTATTAAGTGCTTCAAAAATCTCAGAGCTGGTTGTTCTACCCGGCAAATTAAGCGAACAAAGTAGTTCTTCATGTACCTCTCCTTCACACTCAACCCTCACAAAACAAAGAAGAAGTGCTTTGTTTGTAATGTCCGTAGATTCGTCAAGTTAGATTGAATAAAATGAAGAATTTTTCACCATTTTTATTATCCTGATTTTCAATGTCTTCGGCCATATCTTCGATTCTGCGCTTGATAGTATTATCAGACATAGGAATTACTTTTAATTTCTGAACAGCCTGCATTCCCAAAATCTGTTCACAGGCTTTTAACATGCATGGCTTAATTAATTCTTCTCCAATCGTGTACGGCTTTTTGCATTTCGCGATCTGATTTGCTATGAGATAGGAAGCCTTTAGTAATGATAATGATTTATCTTCCATGGTCATTTTTCTTAAAGCCATAACTTACTTGTGCATATGTATTTTCATGCATTCTTTTAAAATATTCTAGCGGTTTTTTTGCTAAATCCGGGTGTTTTGAATTCAAGTGTCTTTCAAGTTTTGAAGGTTTTAATGCATCGTTAGATAGGCTTTCAGAACATACAACACAGAGAGGCCGTGGATACAGCTCACTGTCAGGTTTTTCAATGAATCCAAATTTTAAGTAGTAGGAATGATATTTTCTTGATACTTTGTGTTTTTTCATCTCTCCACCTTCTGTTCCAACGTGTTTCCTAATGGTGCCTGATGAAGACTGTGGAGGGTCTGATTTATTGATCAGTTCACGGTTAGGTGAAGTATTATTAATGTTATTATTATCGTTCTCATTACTTTTTGCATTACTAAAGAAATGCAAAATATTCTTTTGCTTTTTTCACTTATTATAGGTTTAATTTATTTGAATCTAAAATAAAATAAAAAGAAATTTAGAAAAGTCAAACTCATGTTATCCCAATAAATATCAAATAAAAGAAAATATGTACATGGTTAAGATTTAAGATCATACCTGTTTTAAATCTATGTGTCAATATATAAAAGTCCGTAAAGAAAGGGTTCGTTCAGCTGAGGCCGAAGAGAGAACAGGCCGTAGGAATCGCCTTTTTAAAAGAAATGTGCAACTATTTTAAAGAAAAAAAAAAAACTAACCGCTTCGCACAGAAAAAACTGCTTGCTGAATACTACTACTGCCGTGCTGCCGGCTACTCGTACGGTGAGGTAGGACCACTGACATATAGGAATGGACTGCTGATTGACAATGCTGAATGGCACCATTTTCTCCAGAAATAAAAAACCTTTTTTATGTAAACAAAAAATTTTCTTCGAATTTAGGAGAAAATATGTATGTAATAAGATGTCTGTTATAATTAATAGAAATAAATTTCCATCGCTTATTTTTATTTATTAGCAGTTTGTTCATTAAATAAATGTATTTATTTCAAAGCTGTGACGGTTATTTCTCCTGTTTAAAGAACTTTTCAAAATAGCTCAAGAGAGAGACAGAAGAACAAGAACTATGTCTCTCTATTTTTTTTCTTATTATGTTTATATTGCTGACATGCGCTGATGATTAAAGTTCATTGGAATTTAACGTAGGAGCGCGACAGCAATAGTTTTTGGTGCCATTTTTTTGTATGGGACTTTGCTCATGTAGCAGTCCATTATTATACTACTAGCGAAGAGTGCGCAGCAAATGTGGCCTGTTCACCCGTCGGCCTCGGTTCAGAACGGAACGCTATTAGTTATTAAAAATAAATATTATGAAGTGTGAAAATTGAGGTTATGTATTGACGTAACCGTGCAATTATTAAAATGAAAAGTTTGGTACTTACGGTGTGTTCTATTGTTTAATGTAGATACTCAGCAGTATATTAATATTAAAACTGACTCCAATAACTCACATTAAAAAACTTGAAACATTCAGCAGCAGTACGACTTATCTCCCGCGGCGTTATTCTACGCGCAGAGATTCTGCGGACCAGCGAAATTTTCTCGCGGACCACCACTTAGGGAACCGTTAGGTTAGACCACTATACCAACATAGAAGACAGTTTGGTTTTTATGAGAAAACTTTTTTGTTTATAAAACATGGGTGGTCCGCAGACCACCACTTAGGGAACCGTTGGGTTAGACCACTATACCAACATAGAAGACAGTTTGGTTTTTATGAAAAAACTTTTTTGTTTATAAAACAGAACGACGAAGAGCTCTTTAAAAAATTAACAAGAATGAACAAAACTCAGTATAAATTACTGCTGAGTTTGGTTGAACCCGCATTAAAAAAGACATCAATCAGAAAATCTATAGTTCCTGAGTGTAGACTTGTTTTAACTTTAATGTAAGACAAAAATGTAATTTTTTTGTTATACGTAAATTTATAATATGTTGCTTTTCCATCTTCAGATATTTGTCACAAGGAGTTTCTCGCCAATATTTAGCCTGGACTGCAGTTTTAGAATGGGTGTATCGACGGTTCGTGAAATCATCGTAGAAGTTTGCCAAGTATTATGGACAACGTTATCCTCTGTATATATGACCGAATTAAACATTTCCGACTGGAAAACAACAGCAAAAGAATTTGAATTAATTTGGAATATGCCGAACTGTGTCGGCAGCATCGATGGCAAACATGTCAAAATAAAATGTCCTCCGAACTCAGGCTCAAAATTTTACAATTATAAAGGACATTACAGCATCGTATTGCTGGCCATCTGCAACGCGAATTATGTTTTTACATCTGTTGATATAGGTGCATTTGGTAGCCAGTCTGATGGAGGGATATTTAGTCAATCAATTATTGGCCAAAAAATTAAAGAAAACCAAATTAATTTACCACCCGTATCCAAGTTACCAAATTCGGAAAAAGTAACGCCTTATTACTTTGTTGGGGACAATGCTTTTCCATTGAGAAGTAATTTAATGAGACCCTATCCTATACTTCTATTAGAAATGAAAAAAGCAGTTTTCAATTTTAGATTGTCAAGAGCCAGGCGAGTTATCGAGAATGCTTTTGAGATTTTGGTTACCCGTTGGCGCATACTTTACAACACAATAGAATTTCATCCTAAAGACGCTGACAAGGTGGTGCTAGCTTGCAGGATTCTCCACAACTTTCTAAAAATAATAGATGCGTTATACAATGATAAAACATACTGTCCGCCTGGTTATTACGATCAATATAATGAGAACCTATTAATTGAAGGACTGTGGCGAGAACAAAATATTCAGTTAGAGTCCATTCAATGTAGATCAGGAAGCCACAACGCTACCAGAGAAGCGATATCTGTCCGTAATGGGGTAATGACCTTACCAGGGAAAAATTCTTTCCCAACCCAAATAAAATTAATCAATTTAAATTCAGTTTTTTATTATTTATTAAAGTTCACTTAAACTGTTCCATTTTACACAAATATTGCAACTAAAAATAATCAATTTAAATTCATTTTTATTATTTTAATTAGAGACTTAAAGTTCAGTTAAACTATTTTCTATCTCACACAAATATTGCAATATATGTATGTACATAGTTTTGATTCGTTCTTCTTCCTTGTTGGGAATTTGTTTAGTTTGAGCAACATGCTACTTCATCCTCTTTCAACTCCGCGGGAGGATTGGATGATGATTGTTGCACAATTTCCTTTATACATTGCATTGTACTTATTAAATTTTCCTCAATTGGCAACAACCGAGAACACCGGGGAGTTCTATTCGACGATTTTCTACTTTCAGTCTGCTGAGAAATAATTTCGGTTTCTTTATCCGTCTCTGAGCCAAAAATTACACTGAATTCTTCCTCATTAAAATGAGGTGTGGATTGGGGTGGGCTGAAAACAGCATCATCTATATAAGTATCCAGAATTATGTTTTCTGATGTAGATGTGGAAGTTGAGGCAGTGGCGGTTTCAGAGGGGGGTAATTGGGTAATTACCCCCCCCCCCTCAAGATTTGCGTTCCCTTATTTATTTTTATTCTTAAAAATTACTGATATTACAAACAAAAAAGTTAAGTGTATGGTGAATCTAGTCGGCGATCTATGACTGTGAATTTTTTCTCCTGGAGAGTCGTGGAAGGGACCTATATCCGTGACTTAAGCTAATATGGCGCGCTATGTAAACAAACCCAGTTAACTGCTCAAGCGCCGAAAGAGAAGTGATGAACTTCTTCCTTTGCACGGGTTCCCTTTTCTAAATATACGCGACATACGTTGATACTATTAGTCTCTTTAATATTAGGTGCGTATTTTAAACCTGTTCTGTTATGGAACATTAAAAAAAACGCAAGGAACATTTTAATTTTCATTTGCATAAATTACGGCTGTGGACTTTTTAATTCTTTTACTATTTTATAAAAATCTCTATCAATTTTTCGCGTTTTTTATTCAGTAAACAAAGAATTTATTTTATTTGTCAACTGCCAATTTGAAAAACGTATAAGGGAAAAGGGAAATTTCATTTAAATTTAATTTCTCTCTTTTTTTTTATGTGATAGACTAGAGGCTTAGGGAAAGCCCCTTTGTACTGTTCGACAATCTATTTTTTTTTCGTATAGAATGTCGAACAGGAGCTCTAGCCGATAGAGAGTAGAAAGAGAGAGAGAAGTAGGAAGGAGATGCCACAACCTAGCCGCGATATTTTTTTTTTTATTCCACCCACCTACTTCCAACCATTTCGCGACTCTGGCATCGGGGCATTTGAGAAACAACTTGCTGGAGTGTTATGCCTCCTGAAGCGAGTTGAATCTCATCAGCCAACCGATGACATGCGCTTGGTGGAGCGGGGAAGGACCGAAAGCTATGACAGGAGGAATCAGGAATGTAAAGAGGGGAGAAGAAAGAAGGTGAAAAAGGCGAAGGACCGTGGGGCTGGCCGGGATTCGAACCCGGGACCTCTGGGATAGTAGTCAGGCGCCTTACCCCTAGACTACCGAGGCCCCCAAAATTGGCCTGGATACGGTTCTCAGTAATTGTCGGCGACAAGAATTTGTGTGGAAGCTGTACCAGGAAAGAACAGAACAGATTAAAAAACGCAGCAATTGTTAATCGTTACATCGTGTTACATTAAGAGAGCGCGAATCGCATTTCTTAGTTCAATATACAAGGTGTCTCAGACCACCCGTACCACCCCATTATTTCGAAGAGTTTTGAAAAAAAAAATTAAAACCAAAAAACACGTATCAAATATTTTTTCAAACTCTATCCAGCCATAGGGGGTGCAACTTCAAAAACTTAAATGGAAACCCTCATTTTTTATTGCAGTTTCAGAATCTTCATAAAAAAATATGAAGATTTTGTCCCAAACATTTTTTGCGATTCGCCATAAATGGCGCTGTAATCGGAGGAAAACGTTTTTTATGATTTATTAATTTCCGCCGATTACAGCGCCATCCAAAAATAAAATCTTCATATTTTTTCAAGAAGAATCTAAATCGGCAAAAAAATAGGGGTTTTGTACTTTTTTTTTCAATTCACCCTTCCCTTCCTTCCACAAAAAAGTAGGTGGTAGAAAGCGATTTTCAAAACCCCTATTTTTTATTTTATTATACAAATTATATTTTTTGATGTCGATTATTTTGTATTTATGGAATAAAAAAAAATTCAGTTTTTTCTTTTTTTTTAATTACCCCCCTAAGCTAGTTGGCTGGAAACGCCCTTGAGTTGAGGTACCCGGCTACGAAATATCCGGTATGTAATTGGTTATGGTGCTACATAAATGAAATAAATTGACATATTAATTAGTGATTTTAGATTTTCACTCATAAATATTCAATAACAACTTACTCTCTTGGCTTAATGCTGTCAGCAATAAACTCCATGTCTTTGAAATACTTCCACCCGGGCTCACTTTCAGCGGCAGCTTGGCCAGATGTACATTTAAGATTTTTTTTTCTCCCTGCAGAAACTATTCCGAACGTTTTTCCACTTACTTTTGCATTTGTCAACTGAAATATAATTTAAACAAAATATTAATAATGTAAGTAGGAAAAAACAATAACAAAACCTAACACTTACTATGAATTCTGCACTCTTTGCTTATTTTATCCCAGCATTCCATTTTTTTTATTGTTTTTGTAATCTTTTGCTGATATATTCCATAAACACGGAAAATTTCTCACTTTTTCTATTAGAATTTCAGGTTGGAATTCCATGATTAGCTAAATTCTTTCTTTCTTTGAGGTTAGTTGTTGTTATTAAACAAAAGGTTCACTTTAGATATATGGCCCATGTAGTTGCCTAGAACTTTATTACAGAATTCATCGCGTCTAGTTTTGCAACTGGGAGAGGGAATTTCGTGATGAAAACAAAAGTTAATAATGTTTTTCCTTGTTTTTTCGTATTCGCAATGTTTAAAAGTTAAGATGAAGTTTAACACTTAACAACACTTCTTTAAGATTTATTTAAAAACACTGAATTGCTGAAAACTTTATAGCATGAACCCTTTATACTAAGATTCAACACATCTAATTTTGCAACTGATGGCGGGATTTCGTCATGAAAACAAAAGGTTATGTTCTTTCAAGATTTATAAGAACACACGATTTATATTAAGACACTTAATTGTTGAAAAATTTTATAACTGTCTGGGTAGTGTGTGCCGGGGCACGAAGAAGGGATGACTCGCTGGTCAAAGAGTAAAGAACCCGAGAGATACCGTACAAAAAAAAACGAGGAGGGTGATCCAGGAGGATCAATGTTGCACGCGAGAGCCACCAAAAAAATTTATCGCCGGGGGACTGAAACCCACTGTACTTTCGCACGCCTAGCGTTGGGGGGCTTAGCTCGCCGTGGGGGGGGGGTTCGTGGTACAGGGGTAAGTTGAAGATCGACAGTCATTTCTAATACCTGGGTATACGCGTGCTGTATCGCAGAGGGGCGATATTGGTGGTCGCGAAGTTGGTTGCACTAGCGGATGACAGGAGAGGAGTCGGTGGTCATGGTGCTAGTCATGCAGACTGTAGAGGACGCGGAGTGTTGCGGCCGTTGCTAAAGGGGGCATTCACCTTTACAGGGACATCTCTCACAGCCGGAGGGCCATACTTACTCGCTTAATTGATCAACTCATGATATCCACTATTATATCTGAAACAAAATTTGATACCAATAGCACCTTGCATAGTGGAATAGATAAACTCATCAAATTAACTCTATAACAATGCATTTAATGCTCCTATATACTATAGGGTAAGGTGGGGTTCAATGTTACAAAAAAAATTAAATAGTATCTCGAGAGCAAAATATTTATTAAATTAATTTAATTTTTCTTTGCAGGTTATCTATAAGTAGTCTTCTTTGTTTTGGCATCGTTGAGATCAACAATAATTATCATTTACATACTAAAAATTGCAATTTAAAAAAATGTCTTTTGTCACAATGAGCCCCATATCCGGGGTACTCTGTTACAGGCTATGGGGCACAGTGTTATAACTTTTAAAATATATATTTTTAAGTCTTAATTCATATTATATTTTTTTATTATTTCCTCTGTGAAAGAATAGACATCTCCTTGACGCTTAGTCTTTCTTTCAGTCACCTTTAAGAGAGGAAGTACAAGAACAATATCCTCCAATAGCACAACAGCTAAATCGGGCTCAAGAGGGAAGTAGAAAGAATTGTCAACTTTTCCACTTTTTCGTAAATAACTAACATCATACTCATTGTTTTCAATATCTGTCAGAAGTTTCCCTATAAAGTGCTTGATCTGGTTTTTTCCCGCAAATTTAACTATTACAAAGTCATCCTTTTTTGGTTTAACAAAGCAGCTCAAAGGAAGGTCATCTTCGTTAGATGATGATATTGAAATATTTTCTAGATCTTCTGATCCTTGGTCATCATCACTGATAAAAAGATTTTTTTTACTGTTTCACTTTTATTGGGTCTCTTGACAACTATCTTTTCAGATATCCTCCCTTTCCTCACGTTTTTCTTTTGTCTTTTCAAAGCATCTCGCTCAAATTCATTCTTTGTTGGTGTATCTGTAGCGATGCAGCTCTTTCCTCTTTTTCTCCCTCGGTTGGATTGTACTCTTGGCCCTGCTTTTGGATAAGCCCGACATCCTATGGGACTGGTTAGTGTAGCATCTTGGATTGATTGTACTTCTGGCAAGAAAAATTTTTGTTTAACTGTTCCAAGACTAGGATGAATTTTCAATGGGCTTCTATGTGAGGCTACTGTTGATTGGTAATCCAACGATACCCTTGCATCCGTCAGTAGAGATGGACTTGAGGATTCGCCTCGCTCGATATTGTCACTTCTAGAACGAAACTGCTCTTCAGGGATGTGATTGGAATCGATAAAATCATTCAAAGCAGTCTCCTGAGTTTTAGTGAGGTGAGTGGGACCACTTGTACTTGGACCGATATCATCACGTGGAAAAACCTTCTGAGCGCCAACGATGTGAGTTGTACCACTGGGACCGGCTGTATCACATGAAAGAGTACTCTGAGCTCCAGTAAAGTGAGTTGCGCCCCTTGAATTGGCGGTATCACTCAACGAATCCACTTGAGCGGGTGGTCGGTTTGTAACCTCACTGCCAAAAAAATCATCGTCATTAAAGATATGTCTGTCAAAGGGAAATATTCCCGTTTTCCGGAATCCCGATTTAATATTCGAAGGCGTCATTGCTCGATCGAAAGCTTGTCCCAACAGTTCAGCAATGTCATAGATAGAAATCGTCTTCCCAGGATGACGCATCAGCCAGGAATCACCTGCCGAATTATAATATGTTTGCAGTGGACCAAACACAGAAACGTCGAGGGGTTGTAATCTGTGGCTGGAGTGTGGAGGAATTGTTAACAGTGTCACTCCGTTATCTTTCACGAGATTCAAGACTGCAGGTGCCAAGTGGCTGTCATGATTGTCGAAGATTAATAAGGATGGGTTCTCCTTTGAAGATGCTGTAACCTTTATGAAATGTTTCATGACTTCAGGAAACAGTTCGCTATTCATCCAACCTGTGGGTTGGGCTAGGCCTAAAGTCCCTGTCGGTGCACCGTTGATCATGAAAGTCTTGTACTGTTTTCTCGGAAAACCATTGCTGGTGGTAATATTGAGCCAGTCGCTGATACTGCACAGCACGTAGTTACTAGCGTACCTCTTTCGGCGCTTGTCACTTTATTCAGCTGTTTAGCTCCTTTTGCTGCAATCACTTTTTTTAGCTTTTGCACGGTGGTTGTTCCTGTCTCATCAAGACAGTAAACTCTACTACCATCTGCAAAATCTGTTAGTCGCATACTTTCCACATCCTCTTCTGAACAGTTTTTCTTTTTTTGCACGTATCTTTGTAAGGTCATAAAATTTACATTTTTTTGGTCAGCAGCTCTTCTAAGACTTAAGCCGCTTTCAACCAGCAAAATAGCTTCTTTCATATCTGTCGCAGTATGCAAGCCACTGTCCGTCTTTCTTTTACGATTCCTCACCATTTTTGTAAGATCTGGAAAGCAAAAATAAAATGAGTACTTGGGGTTCATTGTTACAGTGTAACACAGTGCCTCGTAACATAGTGCCCCATACCATATGAAAGAATAAAAGTTTGAATAATTTTTTTGAGGCTATGTTTACAACAAACTTTACACTTGTGATAAACACTGAATAAACATAGTTTACAAGAGAAAAACAATCACTTACCTAATATCAAAATCCACGATGGAAACTGAGAAAAGTTTTGTATTTTTTTTTACGATTTAACACAATAAATTTCTTTTTTGATAAAATTTTACACACCGGGTGTATAATCTCGAAAATGACAACTGACAGTTACGGCCGCTCATGTGCTTGTCAAATCTGCATAAGAGCACTAGCGAAATTGTAGAAAGAGACAGAGATATTCTAATTGTAACAGTGTACCCCGTGTAACAATGATCCCCACCTTACCCTACATTTCTAATCGCCTTAAAACTAATCGCTTTACTTTCAACAGCAAGTTCGTCAGATATCTAAACTTCGATTTTCTGACTTCTAGGCAAAACAAAAAGGAAACAATTATAACTCGAATTCCTAAAGTTATGTTTTTTTATCGCCTATATACTGAATTAATCATCTCAAATACTAAAATCCTTATATTATAACAGTACATATTTCAGAAAAAAAAACTAAGTGATTAACTGTGTATCTAATCTCTATACAGCACGAATGTCGAAAAAATAAACGAAATTTCTGTCTATCAAAACCTGCTAAGGGTTCCTCACTTATTATACCTTTGTCTCAAAAAAAAAACATGGTTAGTTACTTCACAGCACTGACATATAATAATGGACTGCTCATCAGCAATTATTCCCATACAAACCGATGGCACCAAAAAGGTATAGTCGCTCGCTCATCCATAAGCCCCCAAACTGACAGAAGCACTCAGAAATAAAATCAATTAGAAAAAAATAGACGGGTATAGTGATGTTTATATCTTTTGCGTTAAATCAATTAGAAAAAAATAGACGGGTATAGTGATGTTTATATCTTTTGCTCTTTTCCCCATAAGCCCCCGGACAGAATGTCAGTTGCTAAGACAGGCGTTAAGAACTTAAATCAGATACACATAAAATTTGCAAATTAATGAAAAAAAGGCATTTTAAAAGGTGAAAAAGTGAAAATAGTGTTTATTAATTTTTTTAAACAAAATATTTGTGTTGTTTTAATGTTTTACGTACGTATTTAAAAAAATGTAAATTTCAAAAGTGATTCCGGTGTTTACATGGAGTGAAAAAAGGTTTGTAGCCTATGGAACAAATTGGTGCCATGAAAAATTTCTCATAAGCAGTCCATTCTATATGTCAGTGCTTCACAGATAATAATAACTACCTCTAATACGAAAGCGTCGTTTCTGGCACCACCAAAGGAAGCTAAATTAAATTAAAAAAAATATCGGAAAAAAATTAACTCGTGGCCTATACATCAGCCATTTTCTATAAATTCCTTTTCTTTGTGTTGTGCGTACATATGGTCTTACACAAATTCCTCATACATGTTATCGTTTTGTGACCACTTATATTTACAGTTTAGATATTTAATATATTTTTACATATGAATTTAATACGGATTATCCTGAAATTTAGTTAATATAATGGTAATATGATAATGATTTAATTCAACATACTTAACTCATAGCTTATCCACTACTAATCAAAATATAAATGTTTGCATGCAAAAAAATTTCTTAAATGTAAAAAAAACTTATGAAATAAAAATTCAAAAAAAGGATTTTTGGTTGCAACCTTACAACTGTTAGATTTTTCCCAATTATCTTAAACTTGGCCTTTCTCTTTATGCACAACAAAAAGATTTATTCACAGATATTCAGAACCAGTGTATCAATTCAAATTTTTCCTTTTTTTTTTCATTGCCAAGACTCTATTTTATTTTCTTTATAGATTCAAATTAAGATATCCTATTTTATTTACACCGACAAACTAAGTTGGGTTCTATCATTTAAATACTGTTAAGGTTAAACGTTAATGTACTATAACTAAGATATTTGTAATTCCCGTTTTAGCTCTCCTACTCCATTGATTACCTTAAACCGCTACTCGAGTACAGATATAAAGAAGATAAAATTCCGCTAAATTACAGGCTTTTTCCGTTTTTTTTTCTTTGTTTTCCACTTGAGCTACATACGATTCTAACGGATTATTACGCACGAGCTCCAACGTGTCATTACATAAAAATTTTCACATTTAGCGAATGATCGACAGAACTATTTCCATAATAATTTTCATTAAAATAATTTGCGAGAGATGCGATTATTAGGACAGCGTTTCTGTCTACATCTTCGACCTAACCTCACTTGGAAGTGGAACTAATTAGTACTTAATATATTTCACCTTGATCATCCAGCGTTCAACTCGACTTATGATACCTGAAGGGGGCTGCCTCTGAACCTAATACTGCATACTCCTCTTGATGAAAACAGCATCAATTTCGTTGCAGCCAATAGCACATTTTCCGCTGTTATTCGGCCTCCAGAATATGCAAGCCGCCATGTGGACTCCGTGGCAAAAAAAATTCCTTCAATTTTTCACCTAATTTTTTTTTTATCCGCAACCATCCAGGGCCCGCACAAGGCGTTCGGTTCGGGGTCTCCAGGGGTTCACCCGGTCGTACTTTTATATTTCCAATTTGCAAAATTACTTTGTTTTTTTCTCACAATAAAAAAATATACTTTTGGAGCTACTTTTTAGACGATGTCCACTCGCCACCTTCCGCCCAAAAACTGTCCTCTTCGCAGCCCACGCTTTCTCATCTCCCCCCTCTCCAAAGCGGTACTCCGCTCACGCCATACATTTTTTTTTTCTTTTTTTTTATTTATGGACAATCTCACCATGTCCTACAACATTCACTCACTTTTTTTTTCTTTTTTTTGTGATGAGCTAGGAATTAACCTTTACCGTCGAGAAAAGTGTTGGTAGCTCGTCGACAATAAAGACCAGAAATTTTCCTGCATAATTTCTTAAAGGGGATTCGTTATTTTTGTCTTAGTGGCTGCGGTCAGGGCTACGGATAAGAACTCGGTGACAAATACACAATCTACTTAGTCAGAAATATAGGATTATCCCAGAAGGTTCGCAAAGATCAATGTATGAGGAAAAAAATGTTATTAATAATTGATGTATTATATGAAAGAATTCCGGTTGGAGAAGATTCTAGGTTGGGGACCGAGGTTTCCGGTGGGGCTCCCCCGTTCTTGTGCGAAGTGATACCAGTCTACCAGAGCGTCCGTTACAATTTTACTTTGATAAAATTGGTAGCTAGTGAGGAATTTTCCGAGGTACCCGCCGACAAGTCCAAACTAATAAAGTCACAAGTCAGCGATATACACCGCAAAATTTAGCCGAATTCAAGAGCGCGACCGACCCATTCGGCTGCTACAACAGGAATTACTATGAAATGTCGTTTGTCGCTCTGCAAAATTTCAAACATCCGAAAGCCTGGCTGCAGCTGCAGCGTCAGCCGCAGATTCAGCGACACATTGTGCTTGTGTAATAGGGGTGTTCTTATTTCAATATTTGACAGCTCCTGCGACAGCTTCGGCGGCAGCGGCAAGCTGCACATTCTGTTCCAGCAGTAATACTTCACATGGTTCCGACCCGATCACCGTTATCAACCACATGGTTTTTTCTTCGTCTATTATTTTTTCTCTTAATAAAAATTGGCGGAACCTTTTTCCCCATACTTTAAAATTGTTTCCAGGTATATATTGCTCGAATCCATTTGATTTAAAACTTGTGGTTGCCATATTTTGCTTAAAATCATCGTCTTTTGTTTCCACCATTTCATTATTTTAGAGCCACTTGCCATTTATTTTTCACTTTTATGTTTTGTACTGCCACTTTTTTTGTTTTATCCTCGTCGCCACTGTTATGTTTTATTCTTTTTTAGATAATTAGTAAAATTAAATACACGCGTTTTCTAATTATATTTTATTTATAACTGTTCCTTAAACTAGAATACACAAGCCAGCACGTCCGCAGTTCGCTGTCATTTATCCGAGACTGAGAACATGACGCACTCGACTATGGAGATGAACTCCAAGGCGTATATACAACAATAGGTATTAGGAGTTTTATGTAAATCTTTAAGGTGTTTTAGAAAATTTTCCGATGAAATGAACTGATCATCACAAATCGAGCAAACATGTGAGGATGTTTTTGATAAAATTGTTTTATTTGGCATTATTTAATTTATTTATAACTGTTCGAATTTTTGGAACTTGTTCATCGGAATGCAGTTCATAGATATATTCTTGAAAAACCAACCCAACATATTTGCTTTTTTCGGAATATTTTATATTAAATACCACACAAATTTTGATGACCAAATCTATTGCCCTAAGTAACGTAGGAACTCTATACCATATCCCATCAAGATATACGTAAAACTCCTCTAAAACTTCAATTGAATTGCCAATAACCAATACCTTCGGTTGTATTTTTAAATTATCTTTTATAGCAGACTCTTTTAATTTATCTTCTATATTTTTATAGTTGTTTAAATTTGTTATATGTATTACCATATCCCTCTGGGCATCGGATATTGGTTTTGATATTCTATTGATGCGTGGCGGTAATATAATTGCATGTAGTAAGTAAAAAAAATAATAATGTAAAAAAATGTTTGTGATAAAATTAATTATATAGCACATGTTAATGAAAGTATTTTTGTACCTGTTTGTAAATCCGATGTTTTAATTTTCTTAGTATTGTAAATTTAATTTATCTTTTATAGAATGAGGAAAAAAAGCTTTCTCACAACTTTCTATCATCAAGTCAATTTTTTCGAGTAATTTATTTCTTTTTTCTGGAAAAATTATTTCGAATTCCACAATTAACTCAAATCCATTAGGGTCCTTGTATCTAGGCCATACTTTCAAGATATCTATACCTTCTTTAATTTCCTTCAGTCGAAGAACAGCGGTTTCTTTCCATGGTGTTATAATATCAGCAGGGAAGTTATGTTTTAACCAAGCTTTTTTTGATTGAAGATCTAAGTTATTTGATAATTCATCATTTTTAGCTTCAATATGTGGTTTTTTGGTTGATGTTTCCGGTGCCATTTTTTCTTTTCTTTTATGCGCAGTGTTGAAATACCTATCACAAATTTTCCCTGAAGGATGCTTTTTGTCTTTACGAGGAACATAATATGTCGATTCGTCCTCGGATGGAAAGATCTTGACAATTTCTTTTGAAACTTTCGCCATTGTTGTGGGATCCATTTTTATTTTATGAAAATAAAAATAATCCACTATGATTCTAACAATTGCTGTTTGTTTTGACACATATAGAACATTTTTAGATTTATAGTTATCTAAAAGGTTCTTGTCCACCACTGTTTTTAGTAGGATTTCTTCCATATTCCAAGATGTAGAGCACGTTTCTGATGGTGATGATGCTGGAGATGAAGGTGAATTGCACGAGGACAGCCAACTCCTAATATCGCTGAGAGTTTTGTCAGTCGCGCAGCAAGATAATAACTCACACTTCAAAGTATAAATTAAAAAATAACAAACCAAATAATAAAACCTTACTTGATTTTCTTGGCGCTATTTTTGAAGATTATATCTAAATTTAACCTTTTCACCCATAAGCTCTCTTTTATTAAAAATATTTTCAATGTCATGAGTGTGAAGCATTGTTAAAATTTCTTTCGAATTAATATTGCACTCTGCTAGCACAGCAATTGCAGCACTAGAGAGCCCCCATTCCAAATATAAGTTTAAAATTTCTTCACTAAGTTCCACACAATTTACTAAATAATTTTCACTATAAAAGGAAATTGAATTTTCATTAGACATTTTTATCATCTTTCACGTTTCACTGCACAAGTCTAAATGAGCGTGCTTTTTTTAATGCTTGCTCATATAGATTTACAGTTTTATATATTAAAACAACAATATACATTGTTGAATCAACAACGCGCGCTTTTGAAACTCCGATTCAAAAACGAAGTTATTGATGACAACAATTTCGTCTGTTAGGAAAGACTGGTTCATCCTTTGAATCCTCAACAATTTCGGCGCTGTTGAAGTAAAAGCCTCATTGTAGTATTTACAATAAAAATGTGATTGAATTAAAAAAAATATTCTTGATATAACAATTTTTTCTTTTAGAATAACGATTTTTTTTAACAGTTTCTTAACAAATAAAAGTTGTTGATATAAAAGTATTTTTTCTCTCAGTGCACATATTTTCTTTCTTTTGCAGTTGTAGATGCTATGCCCTGGGCGGAGACACGAGAAGCATAAACTTTTTGATTTAACTATCTTCCATCTGCCCGCGGCTGACATTTGAATACATCTGACGCATCCAATGGGTTTCTTGGCAAACCACACATCGAACTCGTTCTATTTGGCTGTCACTTGCTGCATGTAGGACTGTGTTGCTATGCCTGTCAGCTCCCCGTCCGCGTTGGCTTCCCAAATTATCCTGTGTCCCTATGATAAGCTTGGAAATATTTTTCAGCCAGCAGCTGAAATCTTTGATGGTGAGTAAGACTCAAGCCTTGTGGCATATTGAGCCCACTCTAATCGTTTTGACATTGGCAGTTTATTTATTAATTCATCCAATAGCACTGGATTCCCTAAGTGCTGACCTGCTTTGGCTGCCTCCAGAAAGCCCACTAAATTATTTACCTTTGTAGCTAATGGAACTATCAATTTCAACTTATTTTCACCTATTGTAGATATTTCTTTAACTTTATCTATCTGTAACCTAATCAGTTTTTCTGGTCTACCGTACCTTAATTGCAGCTGTTCTATTATTTTCATTACGTTTTATGGATGAATTAATAAATACTGCACACTTTCCCTAGCTTCGCCATATAAACCTTTTTGAAGCTTTATTAGGTTTTCTAAACTCGAATATTGATATGCTTTAGTTGTTTCTTCCAAACTTGTCACGAACAACACTCTTCTATATTTCCGCCAAAGTGCGGTAAGTCATACAATTTTTACCCGATTCCATCTTATTCGGCGTTAATGCCATAACTGGCTCATTTGGTGTGGAAGTAAACTCGAACATTCGATTTTGTATGTTTAAACCCGATGTCTTGGGCGCACATGGCTCCATCATCGCCCCGTCTTTAATTTTCATACTGTTTTGCCTGACATCTTGGATGTCAGCCTTCAATTCTTTCATTTGATCTATCATTTCAACTTGCATTTTTCTCATGTTCTCCACCAATTCCTTCATTGTCACTGAGTTTTTGTCGTTGTTTTTGGGTATGACTGTATTGTTCAATTCACTAGAGGTTTCATGCATATCCCTGACGTTTTTCTCTTCTTGGCGACATGATGAGACGATATGGCTGGAGTGTAGCTAATAATACTGGCTGCTATGTGATGACGACTTATGTCCCCTGAGGAAATTCAGCACGTACTTGATGAACTTTCTGTCGGCTGCACTGTGACGGTTCCAACGACGATAATTTCTCCTCCTTTCCAGTAGACCAAAATTCCTTTCTGGCAAAACAAGGATAAGTTGCCCTTGGTCGGAATTGTTGACAATAAAGGCTGACAAATTGAAGAAAACTTCCTGGCAAAATGGCAGAGTTAATAATAATGTCAATAATAATATTCAAGTTATAATAAGGCCGGCAACTGAAGAATAACTCCTTCCTGGCAAAAATGGTGTAATTATTCTTAATGAAGCTGGCAAAAGCTTCGCGGCAATCCAATAATAAAGTTGGCTAATAAGAATAAAGCTGGCTAATAAAGAATAAAACTGTCGCGGCTTGACGATTTTCTGGAAAGGTGGTTGGCTTCAAACAATAATAAAACACAACGTTTTTTATGTTAAACGAAAGCAAAATAATTTATTCTTTAGTTTATTTGCCATTCTCTCCTTTTTTAACAACTAATAATTTTTCTCGATTATATTTGCGCGGTAGGCGGCGGCGTCCTCTTCTTCTTGTCGACAAGTGTCTTTTTTTTCCTTCAAAAAATGGCTTCTCTTCTTTGCTTCTTCTACTTGACCCTTGTGGTCCCTTTTTCTGCTGCCTCATCGACCGATGCATTGCCGATCACCTCGACACTGGTACTATCGAAGAACGTTCATGGCGACAGGGAACATAACCTAGTTTGCAGCTTCAAAGGAGCAGAGGCAACTCGAGTATAGGAGCAAAGAAAACAAGGGATGATTTCACCACTCCTCTGCTGGGTCAGTTTCATGGCAAAATAAATGTTTACAGTAATAACAGCACTAATTAAAACACACGTAACTTAAGTCGTTATTGAATTAAAATTTCCACTTTGTACTTTGCCGCATTTACCACATTATGCTATTGTGTCCACACATTAATGTGGTCAAAGTTTCTAAATAAAAAAATATGAATAAGTGTACTTGAATTTTACTTACCTCTGAACTTTCAGTTTCTGATATTTCTAGTTGGTCCTTTATAAACAGCATTTCATCGAAATACCTCGATCTCGTTGGTTGATGCACCTGACCACTTCGCATTTTCTACAGCCTTGAAGTCTTTGTTGAAATTGGTGCGTAAAATGTTAAGTTTTTTCTCTAATCTACTGTGAAATCTGGGTTGAATTGAATTAGCGCTAACTATTTTTTGCTGAGAAATGTTTTTTTTTATTTACGTTGAAATAATCTTTCGATTTCACATTCCACAGTTCTGGGCAATCACGATATAAACTTATGAACAACATTTTAAACTCTCGCTCCGCGTCGGAATTTTTTTTTTGTGCGTCAGACATTTTGCCTGTACGACGTCCGAGTTAAGGGGACTCTTCACTGAAATGGCTAAAATCTGAACCGCTATACCGATTTAGATGAAATTTTGTGTCCGAATAGTTGTTATCGAGTAAAAAACAAAAGCACAATCAATTGTTGGTAAAAAAAATTTTAACATTTTTGTTAATAAACATCCGAGCTCCTTGCACGCGAATTTTTTCCTCTACGTCTTCGCGCGACGCTCGGAGTAATATCCCCGCCCGTGCGCGCTATTGAAAAAACACGAAAAAACTATGTTATAAATTTTTTTTTTTAAATGTGAAAACGCTACATAATTTAGAAAAGTCTACTCTATCAGAATATGCAATAAAAAAAAATTCGTCAAAAAATTGATTTTCAACCAAATATCGGTGAAGAGTCGCCTTAAGACTAACACAATATTGACCAATAAACCTTGTAAACGTCAATGCATGCAT
Source organism: Thereva unica (assembly GCA_949987705.1). Taxonomy (NCBI): domain Eukaryota; kingdom Metazoa; phylum Arthropoda; class Insecta; order Diptera; family Therevidae; genus Thereva; species Thereva unica. The sequence continues at coordinate 61,861,760 of OX465282.1, forward strand.
CAATATGCCTCGCGTCAATGCACTTCAATCAAAATTTCTATCAATATGCTTCAATAAATTGACAATACGTTTGAACCCCTGGTAAACGGTCAATATGCCCTTTCAATGCGCCTAGTCAATATTATTGAGAGCCGTATTGACAATATTATTGATCGTTTACGGGGCTCTTTAAAGATTTCATTTAAGTTTGTAATTTCTTAAAATCGAGTATCTGTAAGATCTAGTTTCGTTCCAGATTTCTCGAATTTTATCCCAAGGCTCAAAATATTTTTTTAAAAACTCGATTTTTTCAAGTGTCCGGGGCTCTACTACTTCAGTTGGTGTAAGTACGGAAGTTCTCGATTTTTCAATTTTGCCAAATTTTTGTTTCAAATGATCCCAAAGTTTCCCAGGAGCGTTTTTATGAGTACTTTTGTCATAAGGTGTAAAATAAAGGCACATAACCGATTCTTCAGAAGGAAATATTTCAAAAATATCTTCTAATAGCTTTTGAAATTTTTCGGTAGTAATTTTAAAATCGTCAGGATAACATTGATATTCGTACTCTTTATAAGTTATTACTTTAGCAAGGATATTACGATGTTGTCCATCAAATTTTTGGGAAGTTTTTGTATAAAAGGTCAACTATTTTTCCCTCAGTGCACAGTTCAAGAATGTTAACAACAATGTTGCCACAAATTTCTGAGGTAGAAATATTTAAAAGAGGTACTGTAGTGTTCTTGAGTAATAAATAACACGAACACTCAAGTTAACTTCTGTTTTATTACTGATCATAACATATCACTTGAGCCTAGATTAGAACTTATTAGAGAGAGAGATGCAGTGACGTACTTCTCACTACATTTCCCACTTTTACTTTTAGTAATTAATGCTATATTAATTATAATCAAATTATTTAAACGTTACTGTCTAATTAATTACGTTACATTTTAATTCAACTATAAAAATTCAGATTTTCATTTATTTTTAAGACTTACGAACGTATCGATTACAATCAAACTATTTAAACTTTACTTTTTAATTTCAATTACACTTCAATTCAAATGCAAAAACTCATATATTCATTTATTTCTATGACTAATGAACAAGGCGAACAACATCAACAACTCTGGTTTTCAATCACCTCTCCATTTTATTAAGAAACTAGTGTTTCTACGTACAATATTACCCAGTTCAGTTTCAACTAAATAAGACCGTGGTGTGTCATGTCTGTCAACTATTTTCGCTGGGGCCCAACGCTTGTCTTTAGCATCTCGTAATCATATCTTTTCTCCCTTTTCAAAACCTACGCCTGGTTTGGCGTTCCTATCGTAATACTTTTTGTTTCTAGCATTATTACTTACTAGTATCGGTTTTACCTTCTCCATTATTTCCTTACTACTGTAAAACTCTTCCCTCCCCGGTATCAAAGTGCGAGTTTTCCTGCCCATCATTATTTCTACGGGAGATATGTCTGAGTTTGGTATTGGGGTATTTCTGTATTCTAAAAATGCTAGCCATAAACTACTTTTATCTTCTGCACACTTCATTATTAATTTTTTCGCTACTTGAACAAAGCTCTCGGCTAGTCCGTTTGATTTGGGGTAATGAGGACTACTTGTACTTACTTTAATATCATGTTTCCTCACAAAATTCATGAATTCACTTGATGAGCAAGGTACGTTGTCTGCGATAATTTCTGTTGGTATTCCATATATTGAAAACATATTTTCTAATTTGTTTAGAATCATTCCTGCTATCTTTTTAACAATCGGAGCTATCTCCAAATACTTTGAACAGTAATCTCCTACTATAAGATAATTTTTTCCACTTATTTCCATTATATCTATGTTTTACCCTGTTTTGAGCCGAAACTTGAAGAGCTTTCTAAAACATGTTTTGGGCGTCAGTGTGAACCCCATATCAATCTAATTTTCCTTAAGGGACCATCCGGAATTTCATCATTTATTAAAGGCTCTTTGGTATTTGCAGCTCGATATTTTTGACACACCTTACAATTAGTTATCATTTCTCAATATCATCATTTATGTTTGGCCAATAGATTTGCGTTCTGGCCCGTCTTTTTGTTTTCTCTATCCCACCGTGTGACACATGTATGTAATTGTTTTAACATTTCTAATCTCATTGTTGTTGGAACAAAAATTCTTTCATTTAAGGAAATGATATTATCCTCTACAAATAGGTCATTCCTGTACTTCCAGAACACCTTTAAGTATTCTGGTACCATTCTCTTGTTCTTAGGCCATCCTTGATTAATCATCCTTTTTAATTCTTTTAAGATTTCGTCTTTCTCAATTTCATTTTTAAACTGCTCTATCTTTTCCTTACTCACATTAATGCTAGGAATTACTTCTGTTAGTCCGTTTGTTTCCCCACCTGGCTTTTCTGTCTTCTCTGTATTTCTCGATAACAAATCAGCAATATACATAAATTTCCCTGGCCTGTACGTAAATTTTAAATTATACTTCTCTAATCTTAATTTCATTCTTTGCAGCCTACTTGATGGAATTTTACTATACTCCTTTGAAATAATCCCTACTAATGGTTGATGGTCCGTAACAATTTCCACTTCTCTTCCATATACCATGTTTATAAGCGGTGTTTCACTCCGGATGGAAGTTTCGATCCGGAGCGAAACACCGCTTATAAACGGGAGTGAAAATCCAGAACTTGGACTTTCGCTCCCGAAGAGAAAGCCGGATTGAAACTTCGCTCCCGGTTTATGTTTTGCTTATAAACGCGGATTATCTCGAAATGGTAGTGAGATGACAGAAGGAAATTATTTGTTTTCAAGTGAAAAATTGTGTGTTTCGCTACGTTTTATTTTTGTTGAAGGTTTTTTTTAATAAGAGATTTATTTATTTTGCGATGACGGAGAAAAAAACGAAAAGAGTTATCTGGACTGACGAGGAAGTCAAAACGATGTTGACAATCGTTAAAGAAAGTAAGTGTTCGTCGACGTTTTTGTAAAATTTTATTATACGGAATAATTTCTTTAGATAAGATAGTGGCGCTGCTTGATGGAAAAAGGTATAGGAATGGGGAGATTTATGGTAAAATATCTACATTGATGGAACAGGAGCACTACATAAGGACGCCAGAGCAAATTCGCATTAAAATGAAGGCGCTCCGGAAAGACTTCGCGGAAGTCAAGAAGAACAATATGCAGTCTGGTGCAGAGCGCAAAGAATGCGATTTTTATGAGTTGCTCGACGAGATATATGGCATGCGGCCGATTATAGTCTCGGAGGCGGATGGAATCGAGAGTGGGTCTGCGAGTTCCTCAATTTTAATCGAAGAACCGCAGGCCGAAGACGCCAACTCCCCTCCAAAGACTTCCAGAAGGCCAACATTAAAAAAAAGCGCACAAGAAATTCTAGCTATCGAAGAGCAGCTCATGGAAACTTCTGGAAAGGAGAATTTGAAAAGCAGAGGCAGCAAGAGATGGAGATCCAAAATAGTTACCGCGAAGACTTGAGGTGTATTTTCCGGGCTATCTCGAACTCTTTATCTAATGAAATAACCCCGACGAACACCGCAAGTTCCTCCAACTCGAGCGGCGAATATTCATTAACGGCTAATTATTTCGCCCATTTCAAACCTTAATTTTGACTTTTATGCTGCTACGTTTTTTGTATGTAAGATCGTGATAAATTTGATTTCATTATATACATATGTATTAGAATTTTAAGACTGAATTTATTTTGATTTGTTATGTTTTTTTTTTTAATTTTTTGCCTGAGATGAAGTTAATTTGAATTATTAATAATGGTTTCTTTTTCTATTAATGCATAACACTGTGATGAAGTTATTTTAATTTTTGTAATGGTTTTTATGTTTTACAAGTAAGAGTGTGATTGGATTTTTTTGTTGTAAGAAAGAAGTTGTAATATTTTTATTTTTAAACATTTATTAAAAAAAACTGAAAATTTCGGCTTTATAATAAAAAAAAAGTTTAATTCAATATATATATTTTTATGAATTCAAACAAATCTGGTAATTTTATTTCATGTATAACCTTGATTGTCTGAGTGGGTGATTCCGGCTCAAGTAGTCCTTAATTTTAGATCTTATCATATCACCTTCAAGACTGTGATATTCTGTATTCCTACATTGCGTAGGTTGTGGATAGAGTTCCTGAATTTTTTCCGCTTCTATGTCCCAATTCCCCATGAAAGGGTCCTTATTTTTTTCAACTAGATTGTGTAACACACAACATGCCGAAACGACACTTGGCGCAAATTTGTAATTAATGTCCATTCTTTTACACAGAATCCGCCATCGTGATTTAAGGCGGCCAAAAGCTTGCTCTACAACTACTCGGCCACTGTTCAAATAAGCGTTAAAAGAATCCTCTTCTGGATTCCTGGGGGATGTATACCCTTTGATCAGCCATGGCAACAGAGGATAGGCGGGATCTCCTATAATAAAAGCTGGTATTTTGTCTGACTCGAATTCTGCATATATTTTTGGCAGCACAGTTTTATGACTTTTATATAGAAACGAGTCCTTTAGCACGGTCGCATCGTGAACACTTCCTGGATGTCGCACACTTATGTCATAGAACAAACACGTTGGTCCAACAACACCCTGAAGTATAATTGATGCCCAATTCTTCCTGTTTATATAATCTCTGTAATGTTCAGACGGGGGAGTAATAGGGATATGAGTGCCGTCTATGCTACCTAATATAGGCCCAAATTTCGTTTGACGTTGGAACATTGCAGCAATGCTTGGAGCTTCGTTTTCCGTTGGCATTGATATGTGTTCCGATAAGAATACCTTGTTGATAGCGCTACAAACGCGATATAGACATTTTTTTACAGTGCTTTTATGCACTCCAAACGCAATACCAACGACCCTATACTCAGCGGTGCTAGCCAATTTAAATAGCGCTATTGCAACTATTTTATTGACTGGTAAGGGTTCTGTCGCCGTCACTTCGCAAGGCTTTAAACATGACGTTAATCCTTCCACTAAATACATAAATGTTTTTTTTGTCATTCGAAAATTCTCCAACATATCTCTATCACAATAGTCATTTTTTACAATATCTTGCCACCAATTATCGAAACGCTTGTGAGTTTTTAGTGTTCTTTTTCTGCGAGAAGTTATTCGGTGCCGCATTTTTCGCTTTATCCGGTGGCCGTCGAATCTAAAAGGACACAATAAATATTAATGTGTACACTAATTATTTAAACTTACGTTTTTTTATATAAGGCAATTTTCTTCCAAAATTCGTGTCTCGAGGACAAAACTGATGCGATATATTTCTCTGTTAATAAATGCACTAAATTCAACATTGTCTTTACTTTTGCGTTTGCTGCCATTTTTAATTTGAGTTAGGAACTGTCATCTCAAGCCAGAAATTTGTTGGGATTTTCACTCCCATTGCTTATAAACGCATCGGGAGTTTCACTTCGGATTGAAGATCCGGGAGTGAAACTCCGCTTATAAACGTGGTAATATATCAAGTTATTCCACTTTGCGCATGCAAAAACTATTGCTAAGAACTCTTTTTCTGTTTGTGAATAATTCTGTTCAGCAGATGTTAGACTTCGTGATGCAAAAGCGACTGGTCTATCCTCTTGCATTAAACTACACCCAATTTCATTCTTTGATACATCTGTTTGAATTTTTATCTTCTTATTCCAATCCAACGCTATAAGTGTTTGAGCATTCGCAATTGCGTCCTTAATCTGGCTTAAACACTCTTCATGATGTCTTAGCCATTAAAAGCTAACATTCTTTTTCAATAACTTTCTTAATGGTTAAATTTGCCAAATTAGGAATATGTATATTCCCTTACATAGTTTACAAAACCCACAAGTGTTTGCAACCCTTTTTTGTTTTCCGGAGCTTTCAAATTTTCAATCGCTTTCACGCGTTCTTTATCTATCTGTATCCCTTTATCAGTAATGTAATGACCTAAAAACTTGACCTTATTCACCTTGAACTGTACTTCGCGGGTTGAATTTTATACTTTTTTTCTGTGCTCTTTCTAATACTAATTCTAATGTCTTGTCATGTTCATATTCATTTTCCGCAGCAATTATTAAATCGTCTAATAAGATTCGGTATCCCTGAAAAATTTTCCACATTTAATTTCTGAAATATTTCAGGAGCTATTTTCAACCCAAATGGTAAGCGAGTGAAACGGTAGCATCCTAATGACGTACTAAAAGTACAAAGATTTTTGGACGCTTCGTTTAACTTAATTTGCCAGTATCCATCTTTCATATCTAGCACACTAAAAATCTTTTTATTTGCAAAAACTGGTTTAATTTGCTCAAACGTCGGTATCTCATAAAAGTGATCCTTAATTGCAAGATTTAAATGCTTTGGATCTAAACATATTCTTATTGTTTTATCTGGTTTTTCGACCACTACTATATTGGATACCCAATCACATGCTTCACTTACCGGCTCAATCACACTAAGCTTGATTAATCGCTGAATTTCATTCTTTAATGGTTCTCTCATAGGAATTGGAATCCGTCTAGGAGGCGGTGCTATAGGTGTTACGTTTTCTTTTAATTCTATATGAAAATTACTATGAAAACACCCTAACCCAGTGAAAACCTCTGCAAACCTCTAAATCATATTTTCTTTTGTTGTCATCTTTATCTCCTCGACTCTTCTAACTAAAACTAACTCTGTGCACCCTGCTAATCCTAAGATTGGAGTTCATTCCTCTTTTATAACAAAATATTCTTGAGTAGTTATGACGTTTCTGACAATGCATTTTGCCTTTATCTTCCCTATTTTGTTAATTTCAGTCCCGTTATATGCTTCCAAATACACTAAGTCTTTTTCTATTTTCAAATCTTTGATATTTTTTATATGGTTAAGAGGCACTACATTCACTGGGGACCCAGTATCGAGTTTAAATTTAATCATCTGATCATTTAACTTAATTATTTCATACCACGACTTACATACCTTTTGCTTTTCCTGGATGTCGCGTACATAGAATATCTCCTCAGAATTCAGTTCTTCTTCTGGAAGCTGAATTTCATGAATTTTTTTGTGTGTGCACACTATTGCAAAATGGTTTTTCTTGTTGCATTTGGTGCACACTGTTCCATATGCAGTACATTGCCCTTTTCTATGTGTTTTTCCACAAAAATTACAAATTCTGTTGATGTTGTTCCTCTTGTTTTCCAAAATTCCTTCTTTTTTTTCTATTACCCTAAAAGTATACCGATTATTATTTTTATTGTACTTATCTTTTACTGTAAATAAATTGCTTTTATTATTCTTACTTCTATTGTTAGTACTTATCTCTACATTCTGCAGCTTCTTTTCTACCGCTTGGATTGATGCCTTTTCTCCTCTCATTGATGATACCTGTTGCTTAGTCACTTCTGCTGCCCTTGCTATATCAATGGCCTTGTTTAACGTTAAATCTTCTACTTGTAATAGTTTTTTCTGCACCGCTTTGTCTGTGATGCCCAGAACAATGCGATCTCGTAGCATTCTCTCCGTATCCGCAAATCCACATCGTTTCGCAATTTTCTTTATATCCAATACAAACGAATCAAATGGCTCAAGAATCTGTTGATTCCTATTGTAAAATTTATAGGATTCATACACCTCATTGCTTTTTGGCTTGCAATATTTATCAAATGCTTCTACAACTTTTTCATAATTTTTTCCACTTATTCCATGTAGTGTTTCTTAGTTTTTCTTCCTTTATTCCACAGATTTTCTTTATTAGTATTTTTTTCTTTTTATAAATCACTGAACCACATTTTCACTTTTACAGTTCGGTCCCGTTTGTCCGGAATGTCCGCAGCGCCATGTAGTGTTCTTGAGTAATAAATAACACGACCACTCGAGTTAACTTCTGTTTTATTACTGATCATAACATATCACTTGAGCCTAGATTAGAACTTATTAGAGAAAGAGATGCAGTGACGTACTTCAGTACTAAACTGATTAGTTATTTTTTCTAAACTATCAGGATTGTAGCTGAAATTGTTGTAGACGCTGCTGATGGAGTACTTTCAATTTCACTACCATACGTGGTGAACAAAACACCCTCTTCTACTGACGAAAGCTAATAACGAAATATGTGCTTAATTTTATATTATATTAAAATAATTATTTAGATAAAAAAAAACTTTTTAATATAGCACGTTTTTAAAACGAACTAAAAAGTATAAAATAATTTCTCCTAGCCCCATACAGATTTAGAACCTCAAATATATTCCTAACACCATACAGATAGTCCTGAAAATTTGTGATTGTGAATTTGTAATAGCTATGAAAATATTTGTAAGATTTTAAACGAAAAAACGTGGGGCGCATGCTATAGACAATAGTAAGGAGTGTAGAGTAGCTGGGTTGAGAAATCATTTGCATCAATCATGTATGAAAGGCCCAAAAGACCGAAGGCCCAATCGCATGCGAATTTAGTATGCCCTACAGGCATGAACGACATACCAATTTTTTTTTTCCTTGACAGATTCTCCAAGCTAAGTAACCCATGAGAATATTATTTTTGTTTTGTCCCACGCAATTATCAGCGTGGACAAACATTACGCCTTCATCCAACGAGTTGTTTTCCAGGTGGTGGTGAAACAGGCTTACTATAAGGTTAGAGCCTTTTGTCGTACTTGCACTCTTGGGGATGAGATAGTTGCACTGTTTACTCGTTGTTTCGCACATTACTCCGAATATGCCAACTTTGAACGGCACTAAAAAGTAGATGGGTCCTGGCTGCAATGGATTAGATGGAATATGCACTTGTTGGGCCATATCAAAACTGTAGTGCATAGTAGATGTGTCACCATTTTTTAAATTATCTCTGGTTTTTTTAATGACATCATTGTAATTTTTCCTTTCTTGGGAAACAGTCTGTAGATGGCCTCTCATTTTCTCAATAGTTTTAAGTTTTTCCTCTTCAGACACTAATGCCATAGCCGCATTAGAAGTAAAGTGTTTTTGACACAAAGTACACAAATAGCTTCTTGGCTTGATAATGACTATATCTGGACATACACTCCGCCATATGTTAGTAAAAACCCTTAAACCTACGGGTTTCTGAGTCATATCTTCGGAAAATGATGCTTTGTAAGTGTCATATATTTTTACTTTCGTATCACTTGAAGGTAATAATCGTAGGCTGGTTTGGTAAATGGTGCTGCTTCTACCTGGCAAAATTATTGCATGCTGCTCAGCGTAGTTGTATAGAAATCTAACCACAAACTCAGTTTGTGAAAAAGAGGTTGTGTGCTTTTTAAGTTTTCCTGTATTTCCGTGCTCTTTTGCCACTAACCCTGTGGTATTGTACATTTTTGTCAGTCTTTTTAATCTTTTTGTTTTAATGTTCTGTCCAAACATAAATGTGTTCTTGCAAACTGTATTGCCGTTTAACATGTATGTAACTATTTCTTGGAGCTTTTCTCTCTGTGTTTATTTTCTTAGTCTTGGAAGTTAATGTAGAGTCTAACGTGAGGCAGCGAAGCTGACCTAAAATAACTTGATCTAGTGTGTTTGTGTGGTCAATTTCTGCGCATTCTAATCGCATACGCAAAAGCTCATCAGCAGAAAAAAAGCGGCAACAATTTACTTTGCAGCCACAACCCTGCTCAAGGAAACTAGTTACTAGGTTATGGTCAGTATCAGGATTATGGTTAGCTTCGTCATTTACTACAACAACGTCCTCTCCCTCATCATCATCATCAACTATCTGCTGATCATTGCCATCACGTTCAATTTGGATTATTACGCTATCGATGTCAATAAGATTTTCAGTACTTGTGAAAGTTCGTCAAATTTTGGATGAAAGTCTACGATGATTTCATTAGCTTCTGTCTCTTGGAGCTGTTCGTGTTCACTATCACTCGATTCACCACTACTTAAAATTCTTTCAGTAAAATAATCTGCATACACACTATAGTCTTCATCACTTATCGCAGTGTCTAAGCCTAAATTATTTAAAATGTTCACAACTTTTTCTTCACTCATAGTAAAACAAGCAGCACAGCTTTAGCAACTAAACTCACATAACGTGGTCGTGGTACTAATAGCAGGCTCACACAGTGTTGCAGACATAGAGGCGTCTGCTTGACAAGTAGCAGCTTGCAAGAGTGCCAACCTACGCTACTATAATACGGTGGTTGCGTAAAATTATCATTGAAATGCAAGAACTGACGGATTTTCTCGAAATGATTTACGGAGATAGGCTGCATAACTAAAGGTAAACCTAATTCAGATTCCTAGTGCATACGAACATTAGGCAATGGAGCGATACTCATAACACTAGTTTACACGGTTTTCATACCCCAGCTGAAAGTTGTTAATTTATTGTTTATTTAGGAAGAGTTATCCAGAAAAAATAATAAAAAAATTCTGTCACGTCTGGTTTAAGAAATATTCATTTACTTTACTGGATAACAAAATTTTGATATTAATACAAAAAAAATTAAAATAGCCATTTTTGGCTTCTTTTTATAGATATTTGGATCAGTTTCTCTTATAATGGACCCACAGTAATCTCCCTGTTTTCATCCCAAAATCCCTGATGTCGTTCTTCAAAAACCTTTAAATCTTGGTGAAAACGTTCCCCTTGTTCGTCACTCATACTTCGTAAGTTTTCAGGGAAAAAACTCAGATGCGAGTGCAGGAAATGAATTTTTAATGACATGTTTACTCCCATCTCTTGAAAATTTTTCAATAAATCGGCAACAATTCCTTTGTAATTTTCACTTTTTTTATTTTCCAAAAATTCTTCCACAACCATTTTGAATGACTTCCAAGCAGATTTTTCGGTAACAGATAAAAGGTTTTCAAACTGAGAATCTTTCATAATTTTACGGATCTGTGGGCCAACAAATATCCCCTCTTTCAGTTTTGCCTCTGTAATGTTTGGAAAGATTTTTTGTAAATACCGGAAAGCTGTTTTTGTCAAGCGCCTTTACAAAGTTTTTATGAGCCCCAATTTGATGTGCAAAGGAGGTAGAGTAATGTTATTTGGATCTACCAACAACTCGTGTTTGATATTCATTTTTCCCAGAATATACTCGTTCCGAATAGGCCATTCTTTTCTTATACATATAATGTTGTTGTTTTGCTCTGTTGTCCCACAAACAAAGGAAACAAGAATATTTCGTGTAACCACCCTGCAATCCCAATAACAAACCGATGACTTTGAGGTCGCCGTGTTATATAATAATAGTTCTCGATTGTTATGTTGTAACAAAACACACTACTAATATAACTGTTGTGATGCCGAGTGGCTTAATGTTTCGGACTGAACTACTCTTACAAGTATTGTTTTAAATGAAACACGCTGTGGTTCGGTATTACAATTTATTTTTAATATTTAATCTCGTTGCGCGCCAGATGCGACATCGCGTTACACTTGACAAGAAAACTCAATGAATAAAAAAGGAAGAAGAAGTTCAGATACAGCTCCACTCTCGTATATAAAAGTCAGGGCTGCCAACACCTCCCCTTTTAGGTGGTATAGTCCCCCAAATATGTTGGACGTTTAATTAATCTTCCAGACGACGATCGCTGCTCGGGCTCCAATTCATGGCAAGATGGTGGGATTTCTTGATGGGAAACTGCTGACTCCGTTAATCCAGAATGATGACTTGAATGCCTAGGCCGTGTTGCTTGTTGCTGCGAACAGTCTTCATCAATTGACAACGACGACGCATCATTAGGGCCTGGCTCCGTCTGCTGTTGAAAACGTCCTGCATCTCCATTATCCTGGGTTGGTATCATATCAAAATATTCTGATAAAATATCAGTTGCCAACTGCTGCTTTGACGCCTCATTTGTACGAAAGCGATCTCTTAATTGGTTAGCGTGTGAACGGATCATTTTCAGTTTTTCTCCTACTTCTACCAGAACGTTATACATGACGTTACCCCTTCGCTCGATAATTTCGCCCTTGCTCCAAACAAAGTTGGTTTTAGTATATGTCTTAGCGTAAACCAAATCACCAGGTTGGTATGACTTCTCTTTAGCACCGTGATGCTTGTTGAATTGTAAGTTCTGCTTTCCGTTGCATCGTGGTTTATCCGTACTTGATGTCGGTCTAATAAGATCAAGTGATGTACACATTTTTCTTCCGATAAACAACTCGGCTGGTGATAACCCGAATGGACAGGAACGGTTTGGTGTGGACCTATATGTTTGCAAGAATATTTGCAGGTTTTCCTCACTAGTTCCTTCTGATTGAAGTTTTTTCAACGCGCGTTTCAAGGTATCAACAAATCTCTTAGCCTGACCGTTTGATTGGGGATGATACGGTGCACTTGTAAGATGTTTTATATCCCTGGACCTTATGAAGCCTTTGAAGTGAGTACTGGCGAACTGCGTTCCATTATCCGTCACAAGCTGTTTACAATCTCCATAGCTAGAGAAAAACATCTGAAGTTTCTTTATTATGTCTGATGATGTGATACTTTTCATTTCATATATTTCAGGCCATTTTGAGTATGAGTCGACAATCACAAGATAATATTTATCTTTCATTGGACCTGCAATATCCATGTGTATTCTTTCCATAGGATAAGCTGATAGGGGCCATGACTGTAGTGATGTCTTAACCGGTGATTTTGCTACAGCTGCGCAATTTTGACACTGTTTCACGTATTCCGCAACATCACTGTCGATACGTGGCCAATACACAAAAGATCGTGCCAATGATTTCATCCGTTCAATACCTGGATGTCCTCTGTGAAGTTGTTTTAGTATGCGAGATTTGAAACAATATGGAATTACTACTCGTTCACCAGTTAAAATGATTCCATCAATTGTTGATAAAGATTCCTTCCGATTGAAGAAGTGCAGTAAGTCGGAATATGATGGGCAATCCTTATTTAGCACAGACGGCCAACCTGTGTTTATATAGCTGATTAATGTTTGATGGAATTTGCTGCTCCTTGTTGCCTTTTGTATCATTTTTGATGTGAGGGGTAAAATATCCATCGTATATTGAAGATTCCTGTATATATCGTCCTCAAGCTGAGTACATGCGATGACAACTTCTTCATCCAATTTGGGTTGCGATTCTATCAAGCGTGATAGCATATCCACACATCCAAAATCCTTGGTATTCACGTACTCTATCTCAAAATCATACATCATAAATGTAAGTGACCATCTCTGTAGCCTATTTGCGGTATACACCGGTATTCCTTTTTTAGATCCGAAAACAGCTAAAAGAGGCTTATGGTCTGTTAACAAACGAAATCTTCTGCCGTATATGTATTTATGAAATTTTGTTACTGCAAAGATGAGACCTAATGCTTCCTTTTCAATTTGACTGTAATTTTTTTCTGTTGTCGTTAAGGCTCTCGCCGCATGCATGATTACTTTTTCTTTACCATCTGGATACGTGTGGGCTATGTACGCCCCAATGCCGTCATTTGATGCATCCGCTGCAACTTTAATAGGTAAGGTTGGATCGAAATGAGTTAATAACAATTTTGAGGAGAGGATCTTTTTGAATGCGTCGAATGACTGCTGACATTGTTGCGTCCACTCAAATTTTGAATTATTTTGTAATAACTTATCAAGAGGTACCCTTAACTGTCGCATTTCCTTAACAAATTTTCCGTAATGGTTCACTGACCCGAGAAATGATCTTAGTTGCGTGATATTTTTAGGCTCAGGTAAATTCTTGATTTTCTCTATATTCGCAGGATCCGGGCGGATACTATTTTCATCAATGATGTGACCTAGATATTTAATTTGATTTGCCAAAAAGGTACATTTGCTGATTTTAATGCGAAAACCGAAGTTTAATAATCTTTGAAGAACTTGCTTTAAAGTATTCGTATGAGACTCCAGATCTGATCCGCAGACAAGAATGTCGTCTAAATATGTAGCTATGTTGTCAATACCAGCTAACATTGTGTCCATTCCCAGCGGGGAATTGAAGCGCTCTGGAATAGATTCTGAAGCGCTGAAATAGAATGCCAACGCGCTTCTTATTCATATCCCAATTCCCTTCCTTTTAACACAGGCATGTCATCAGAGCGAAGCGCTTATATTTTATTGTTGAAGAAGCGCAATCGAAGCAGGGAAATGGAAGCTTTTGAGAAGCTCCTGGAGCTTTTGTTTTCACCAAAAATAGTATTTCATAACAGATACGATTATTATAAAAGCACAAATTTACCAACTGTGGAGAATACAAAAGAACTGGAGGAAAACAAAGCAAAAAATGAGAGTATAGAGTGGGTGCTTCCAAAGAGCTTCCATAACATATGAATAGGAAGCGCTGCTTTCTTGCTTCTTTTGGCAGCGCTTGATAAATTTCCCGCTGGGTTATCTGCTGGAATGCACCAGGAGCTGCTTTAACACCAGGGGCTAATCGATTAAATGAGAACAAGCCCTTGTGGGTGTTAATAGTCAGTAGTTTCTTCGTCTCATCGTCGACTTCAATTTGTAAATAGGCGTCCGATAAATCTATATGAGTAAAGTATTTGTTTTTTGATAAAGTCGCAAAAATATTATCAGGGACTGGTAACGGATACTGATGTGGTTGAAGTGACTGATTTAATCCAGTTGAATAGTCACCGCAAATTCTTACTTGACCATTTGGTTTTTTTGCCACTACTATGGGTGCAGCCCAATCTGAGTAATCGACTGGTGAAATTATATTCATATCCTGAAGTCGCTGTAGCTCTTTTTCTATGACTGCCACAGATGAAAAAGCAATGGGTCTTCGTGGACGAAATATGGGTTTGGCATCTTCTTTAAGATGGAGGTGTATTTTGCTCTTTTTGCAGACACCAGGGCTTTCCGAAAATAGTTCTGCAAATTCTTTTTTGATATCTGAGATTAGTACCTTAATTTCGTCCGCATTCGTAGCCTTTATTCGAGTGCAAATGGCACTTAGAGGAGTGTCCCACAAATTGAACGCATCACACAAATCAATACCTAAAACATTAATATCATTGACGTCAGTTACGAATAATTCATGTGATATAACTTCCTTGTTTAATTGAATATCGCACTGGAACTGTGCACATATGCCTAATCCATGTCCAGAAGCACTTTTTGCTTGAATTTCAGGAGCACTTCTTGATGTTGGTTTACCCAGTTCTTCCCAAGTTGCTTTAGATGTCACCGTGACATCTGATTCTGTGTCAATCTGCAGACGCAATGGAAATTTTTCTATATAATCATTGCCAGGAACGTTACTAATATATACTGTTGTGAAACGTCGACGTTTAGTAAAATTTATTTTGTTGATTTCCGCGAAAACTGCATTATTGCGAGCTGTATGTCGCTTTTCAAATGAGGGTTGCGCTGGCGCTGCTGGTGGCTTTTTTGTGAAGCACTGGCAATAACCTTCTTTATGCCCGATCTTTTTACACTGTTTGCACTTATGTGATAAAAACTCGCAGTTTTTCGAGAAGTGCATGCCGCCACACCCCCAACATGGTGTACGTGGTGCTGTAATGTTAGGCTTTTGCTTGAAATTTGTACTGTTGTTGCATCGGTTATTGCTGCTATTATTTTGCCGTTTGTTTGTGAAATGTCTACGCTGTTTTTGAATTGCGTTTATTGAATGATCGTTTATAGCTGGTTGATGACTCTGTCTTGCAATTAAGACCGTATCTTTCTTTAAGTTTATGACTCTATGTGCTTCAGTGACTAACTTATCTAAAGTGACAGGATCCGCCTCCGATTCGTTCTCCAATTTTGCCAATAGGCGTGTTCTAATGTCATTGTCTTCCTCAGATTTTAATCCACACACGAAAATTAAGCATTTGAATTGGTTTGAGCTAAGATTTTGCAAATTGAAACTTTCGGTTGTTTTATTAACTCGCGCAGCGAAAGAAATAATATCTTCTGATTCGTGTTTTGTTGTTTGCAGACAGCGGTATCGGATGTTAAATAATGATTCCTGAACACCGAAAATGTCTGTGAGTTTTTTGATTGTCTCTTTGAATTTGAAATCCCGACTGGTTTTTGGTAAAATATAATTTGAATATTTGGTGTGTACCAAAGGATTCAATTTCCTCATTAACAACCTGACCTTTGCGCCATCGTCCAGGTTAGCTGCGTCTTCCATGAACAGGTCTTCATACCGTGCAAACCACGCTTGAAATGTCAATCCTTTTTCTGGTTCATAGCAAAATTCTGTCATGTTACTGGCGAGTGATTCTATAGTGAATTCGGTTCCTTTTGGTGCAGGTACTTCAGTTTGTCTTGAACTTGTTAATTCCTCCAGAATCTTTTGTTGTCCAGCCAGCAATTGAATAATTTTCTCCATGTCCGCCATTTTAATTCAGTCTTGGTGTGAAATAAAACTTACCACAATCTCTCGTCGCCAATTTGTTGTGATGCCGAGTGGCTTTATGTTTCGGACTGAACTACTCTTACAAGTATTGTTTTAAATGAAACACGCTGTGGTTCGGTATTACAATTTATTTTTAATATTTAATCTCGTTGCGCGCCAGATGCGACATCGCGTTACACTTGACAAGAAAACTCAATGAATAAAAAAGGAAGAAGAAGTTCAGATACAGCTCCACTCTCGTATATAAAAGTCAGGGCTGCCAACAATAACTGTATCGTTATGTCATATTAAACTCACCTCTAATATATCTTCCTTTATGGTCTTATTAAATTGTTGTTTAGTTTATTAAAGGATGAACAAGTAAAACTGTTTATTGATTTTATTCACTATATATTAAATAATATAATTTAAAAGCTTTCAACTGAACAAATTAACAACTAAACAAATACTTCGTTGCGCTTCGAATTAACTGGCAACACTTTTTATTAATTGGGTATAAAGATATGTTTGTCAATTTATATAAATTTTAAATAACACCCACACCGAAAATGTATTGTAAACAAATGCATCGTAATTAATTGATAAAAACTTTTTCTTAATTAGTTATAAAGATACGTTAATCTACAATTTCACAACTTAAATCTCAATTTATATAAATCTTAAATCGTACACACATCGAAAACGTATTGTTTTTAACAAAAAGAACACAAAAATCTATTTTAATATGAACTTGTCTACAATTCACTTTTTTCTTAAGTTTAAATCGTTCCTCAAAAAAAATATTCACATTGATTGAAAACGCCCGGTTAATTTGAAATTTAAAAAGAATAGGTGCCCGCCGTGGATGAAGATCCAAACAACAGTGAAACTGGCGCAATCTGCTTACGAGCATTTAATATCTTTCGCAAGTCAAATTGCGCTAAATTTTTGTTGCCAATTTCCTTAGGCGTTTCAGGTTACACCTGGATGTTGTGCAAGGGTGGTTTACCGGCCCCGTGCACTTTTAGTGTACACAACATTCGAGGTTCAAGGTTTTTAGATATTTAGAAATAGTTTTGGAGATTTATATTGGAACTTGAATAATTTTGAGGGCGGCTCAAAATTTCTACATAACAGCCGCACACTTTCCATTGGTATTCTTTATAATTTATTAAATTAATTAATGTACACATCGTTTCATAGCTCTCTTTACAATTCACTGCGTGTCCTATTGGTATAGACGGTTTCTTATTTCCGTTGTGTAATAAAACAGCATTTCAGACCAGAGTGCCCAATTTGGATGCGGCCAGTAAAACTCAGCATACAACTACATGTAAACGCCTTGTGTTATAAACCGTGAACCGCCGTGCTTTCCTACTTTAGGAGAAGAGCGGCCGCGGGGAGTTTCAGTATAGAACACTTAAATTTTTCTTGTAGAGTTCAATAAAAAACGTACGGAGTACACAATAACAAATGTTTTATTCAAAATTTCAAAAGATGTTACGACATAACGACATAAATATAAACATAATCAATCAATGATGTAATTAAATAAGTAAGAAAGTTCTAAGTAAAAGATCACCGAACTGAACGGAGTGAATTAATAAATTTATGATTAAACTTTGAGTTTTACATTGATCTCAACACAAAAAGTAAAAGAAACAATAATGATCACCGAACTAACTGAACGAAGTGAATTAATTCCGAACTGCTCGGAATGAAGGTCCTAACGAAACTCAACTTGGTTAAATTTCTTTTCTTACAGTTAGCCTAGGGAAGCCGTGCTTTATCAGCAAAATAACCCACGCCGTTGGTTATCTTGAAATATACGTTGAAACTCGTAGAGGCATTGTAACCTGATACGGTTTACGATTTTTACATGTGTGGCTGCACATGCGCGCTGTGGTTATCATAAATTTATGATTTTATGATGACTATGCAATTTTAAGGGTTTGAATTTAGCGTTGCACTTGAACAATTAGAATTTACAAGTCTTGAAATTTGAGATTTTGTTTTAACAGGAATTTTTGATAATTTTTGTTGACTATTGATTTCAAGGAAATTAGGAATATTAATGTGTTCGAAATTGAACATTATTATGGATATCGTTATGGATATCATAACACCTGTGCGTGAGCCCCCTTCAATGCTCCCAGTTTCTTAGAATTTTTATGGTTTTGTAATTTTCAGTTTTTTCTTGGGCTCCTCAGAATTTCTAATAGTTTTTTAGTCGCTGGGATTTTCTGAAGTTTGAACAAGACAGACGACTTTTTTCAATAGTTTTTTAGGGTGTCGCAAAATATTGCTTAGACACACAATTGAAAAAGAAATCCTGTTGGAATTTTCGAAAAATCGCTTTCGGAGATATACTTCTTCGAGTGAAGCTGCACACATTGCCATATATTCAGCTTCGATGGTACTCATAGCCACGGTTTGTTGCTTTCTCGATGACCAGCACACACTAGCGTTTGCTAGTTTGAACGTATACCCAGTAAATGACCTCCTATCACTGACACAATTTGCCCAGTCCGCATTAGCATATCCACAGAGGGGCTGGTTACTTCGCCTCTAAATTAAGTTGAGATCAATTGTATTTAATAAATACCTTAGTAGGTGCTGCAGACCCCTATAATGCTCCAAGTGCGGATGTGCGTTGACTTGGGATAATTTGCATACCGAGTGCGCGATGTCTGGTCTTGTGCATGTCGCCAAGTAAATTAATGTCCCAATAATGGATTGGTACTTCTTCTCGTCTATAATTTGGTCGCAACAATTTTTATTACACTTTTCAATTTTCATGCCTGGGTCAAGCGGTGTTCGCACCTTTTTGCATGTCGTCATACCTGTCTTTGCCAAAAGGTCGACAATTAGTTGACGTTGTCGTAAATAGATTTCGCCAGTATCTCCCTGTATTTTAATTTCCATTCCTAGGAAATATTCGACCGGACCTTTATCAATAATTTCCACTTGATTGCCAATTTTCATTTTTATGTTCTCCAGGTATCTCATATTATCACTTGCTATAACTTGCACTACAATGATACCTACGCCTTCATCAACCTTGTGTATGTAAACACAGTTATCCACCTTGGATCTCTCAAAACCAATATTACACAATATTTCATGTATGGTTTTGTTCCACTCCCTGCCGAATTGTTTCAGGCCATATAGGGCCTTTTTTAGTTTGCATACCTTCCTTTCATTACCATTTTCGACAAAATGTTCCGGCTGCTCCATATATATTTCATCATTCAGTTCGCTATTGAAGTACGCGCTTACGACATCAACTTGGTGAACATATAATTCAGCTTTAACTGCTAAGGCTAATAACAACCTAATTGTGGAGTAACGAGTAGCAGGCGAAAATGTCTCCTTATAATCAATACCATATCTCGGCTGCACCCCTTCATTACCAATCTGGCTTTGAATTTTTCCACTTTGCCGTTGGTATCACTTTTTACGCTAAACACCCATTTGTTTTTTATTGTGCTCCTATCTGGAGGTAAATTCACCAATTCCCAGGTTTCATTGTCGACTAACGCCTTATATTCCGCTTTCATGGCCTTCTGCCATTTATCTGTCTCAGCACAGTTTAGCGCCTCACTAACTGTTTGTGGGATTAATACTTTGTTTCGAATTACAGCACTCATACAGTACTTTTTTCTTGGACGTCCTCTGCTCTCAGTTCTGGTTAGTGTTGGCCTTCCTGGTTTTCGCTTAGGCAGCCTTTCGTCTGCAATCTTTTTGTTTTGATCATCTAGTTCACTTTCACTTCCCCTTTCGTTCATTTCATGATTTATTTCTTCATCGCTTTGATAGTCGTCGTCATCCGTTATATTTACTGTTGCATTTGTTGGCTCTTCTTCGATGGCCTGGTCGTTCTTCGCATCTGATTGAGATCCACTGTTTACCTCAATTGTTGGTGTTGTTAACTGTATGTCGTAAAATTCATCCTTCTTTTCATTATTTAATTGCCTTGATGATTCCTTCTCTTCATTAAGGAATATAACGTCTCGGCTTCTATGAATGCCATTTGTTCTCCGATCGCAAAGGCGATACGTTAGACTATTTTCACAATATCAAACGAATGTCATTTCTTTTCCTTTTGGCTTAAATTTGGATCTATTAGTTTCTTTCTTATCTAAAACAATTACCTTTGACCCAAACGGTTGCAAATGTGACACTGTTGGTTTTGTTCCATACCAATGTTCATATGGTGTCTTTGATCCTAATAATTTTGATGGTGCTCGGTTACGCAAATACACTAGGGAGCACTTGATTACCCTCACATGAAATTTCGATGTAAAACTTGCTGCAGCAAGCCTATCCCTGCGAAATTTTTGTTAAATATTTCTGGTCCGTTATTTCAAAATTCCTAGTAATCAAAATAATTCAAAGAACTAAAAGTAACGGGAAATTCCAATTTTTGAATATTATGTGTTTTGCAAGAGGAGCACTTGATTACCCTCATCAGTTTCTTTCTGTTATTATTAGCATAAAAGTGCAGTGAAACGGAGGAATTTGTATTTAATTAAACTTTTACTTCTTTCAAATAGTGTTTTTAAGTGTTTTGCGTGTCAGTTTGAAAATATGGGTCGCGGGAAAACTCTATCCCAAGAAGAAATAGGCAAAATTCTTGCATTCAAGCAAAAGAATTATTCAAACAGGGAAATCGCGAGGAAAATTGGACGAAATTCGTGGACTGTTAACAACTTTTTGAAAGACCCCGAAAATTATGGGCCAAATAGAAAAGGCCGCACAGCAACGGCGACAACCGAGCGGGAGAGTAGGTCAATTTTACGTGAAGTGTCCAACTCCATGTCAACCGCTCGAAAGATAAAGGAAAAAGCCGGAGTTTCAGCGAGTGTTTGGACTGTTCGGAGGGTAATTAAGCAATCCCCAAAGATTCGCCACAAAATACTACAAAAAAAACGCTCTTGCATGAACGTCATAGGGATGCCAGAATAAGGTTTTGTAGAAATTATCTAAGTTGGAGGAGTGAGTGGGAACACGCGATTTTTTCGGACGAGAAAAAATTTAATCTGGATGGTCCTGACGGGTTTCAACATTATTTCCACGATATGCGAAAATCTGAGCTGTTCCTATCTCGTCAGGACCATCCAGATTAAATTTTTTCTCGTCCGAAAAAATCGCGTGTTCCCACTCACTCCTCCAACTTAGATAATTTCTACAAAACCTTATTCTGGCATCCCTATGACGTTCATGCAAGAGCGTTTTTTTTGTAGTATTTTGTGGCGAATCTTTGGGGATTGCTTAATTACCCTCCGAACCGTCCAAACACTCGCTGAAACTCCGGCTTTTTCCTTTATCTTTCGAGCGGTTGACATGGAGTTGGACACTTCACGTAAAATTGACCTACTCTCCCGCTCGGTTGTCGCCGTTGCTGTGCGGCCTTTTCTATTTGGCCCATAATTTTCGGGGTCTTTCAAAAAGTTGTTAACAGTCCACGAATTTCGTCCAATTTTCCTCGCGATTTCCCTGTTTGAATAATTCTTTTGCTTGAATGCAAGAATTTTGCCTATTTCTTCTTGGGATAGAGTTTTCCCGCGACCCATATTTTCAAACTGACACGCAAAACACTTAAAAACACTATTTGAAAGAAGTAAAAGTTTAATTAAATACAAATTCCTCAGCTTCACTGCACTTTTATGCTAATAATAACAGAAAGAAACTGATGAGGGTAATCAAGTGCTCCTCTTGCAAAACACATAATATTCAAAAATTGGAATTTCCCGTTACTTTTAGTTCTTTGAATTATTTTGATTACTAGGAATTTTGAAATAACGGACCAGAAATATTTAACAAAAATTTCGCAGGGATAGCCTTGCTGCAGCAAGTTTTACATCGAAATTTCATGTGAGGGTAATCAAGTGCTCCCTAGTGTATGCCGCTGTGTTAATTGCTTTCGCCCAAAAAGATTCTGGTAAGTTTGAGCTTAGAAGCATGCATCTCGCTGCCTCTACTAAAGTCCTATTCGACCGTTCTGCGACCCCTTTTTGCTGTGGTATGTATGGGGCAGTTAACTCGTGGCGTATTCCATTTTCACACAAAAACGCGGTAAATTCTTTATTTACATACTCCCCGCCATTATCGCTTCGTATGGCTTTAATCTTTTTCCCAGTGCTTAATTCCACACTTGTTTTAAAGTCTTTGAACACCTCACGAGCTTTTGACTTTTCCTTTAGAAAATACACTGATATCTTTCTTGAGAAGTCATCGATAAATAAAATGAAGTATCGTTTCCCGGTATTTGATCTGACGGGCATCGGACCGCATACATATGTCTGTATGTATCAGGTCTAATAAACCTTTGCTCCTAATTTCGGTATGTTTATTAAACGGCTTTACGTTTATTTTGCACTTAGCACAGATTTCACATTTTGGAGTTTCACGATTGGAATCCTTTAACTTTAGTCCGTGTACCATTTCCTTATTTTTCATAAAAATTATACTTTTATATTTAAATGCCCAAACTTTATGTGGCATTTTGCTAATTCCTCGTTAGAAGTTGTTTTATTAATGCACACCATGTTATGTTGGCTTTTGTTCAGCCACTTCCTTTCGTTTTCGTAGACATATAAATTTTCCCTTTTATTTGCAATTAATATTACTTCTCCTCTGTTGCCTTTTACAATAGCCTTTTCACGAATAGAACTAAGCCTTAGTCCTCTTTGCGTTGCTCTTGCCACAAAAAAAATTTGTCATCAATTTCGGAGCGTACAGTACGTCTTGCAGCATTACACTTGCTTTTTCTGTGTGTAGTAAAACTTTTCCTATGCCTGTTGTTTCAGTATGCATCTTATCTATAGCTAGATGAATTGTTTCTTGGTGTGGTCTCATTTCCACGAATAGGTTCATATCGCAACACATATGGCTTGTGCAGCCGCTATCCAACACCCATGTATTGCTTTTGAGTAGAAGATTTATTGAGAAATTAAATGCGCCACACGTATTGTTTTTGCTCTGATATTGAGCTTCTTTTCTCTTCCATCCTCTTTGGAAACAGTCTTTGGCATAATGTCCTCTTCTTCCACACCCATAGAATTTTCCGTTTAATTTTGTATTTTTCGAATATGTTGGCTTATTTGTTTTGCGGTTAATATATGTAGAAAGAATTTTCTACTCCTTTTTGCCTCTCTCCACACGATGTGTCTCCTTCTCTTCTTTGGCCATCTTCGAGAATTGTTGCTTTTAATACTCCCAACGTTGGTAATTCATCTCTCGATTCAATCGCCACTACAAAATTTTCATATGAAACTGTCAGGCTTGACAGCAATATTATGCTTAGGATTTCAGGGCTTTCTGACTCGAGATTCATCGGCCATTTTTAAATTAAGTAATTGTCGGAAGATGCTTACCTTTCTTACCGGACCTTTTGGTTGTAAAACTTGCTTTAAAGAATCCCACGCAGATTTTGCTGACAGACAGTCTTTTATATACATAATTTAACTGGGGTGGACTCACACATAAAATTATTGTTGCTAGTGATTTTTGATTTTTGTCCTCCCACGACGGTATCTCCTCTTCCTTTACAGGTCTCGCAGTCGAGCCTTCGCCAACGTAAAACCATAAATCCTGATGGATCAGCACGCTTCGCATTTGGACACACCAAGTGCTATAATTATTGTCGTTTAGCTTCTCTATTTGTCCGAGAGCTAACGCCTTTTTGTATTTTTTTCACTCGCAATTAAACGCGATTTTGTTTGCTCAATTCTGCGCGACACACGGGCGATTAAGCACTTTTTTCGGAAACTTTTTTTTTAAATCCTGGGCCCATAACCCATGATGGGAATAATGAATAAAAACACTCTTCGTACGATATTATTACATATCGCACCCTTAGAATTATAGAGACTCAACAAGGAAACGCAAATTTTTGGTAAACGTGGCATAAAGATTCACAAGTCTATCAATCTTGTAGAAAACAAAAAATATTCGAATGAATTTTGAAAATATTATGAAATTGTTATTTTTATATCAAACTTTAGTTATTTACCTAGATAATTTTAAATAAATAAATGAAATTAAATAAATAAATCTATAATATTTAAAACATTTTTAAATCATGGTGCATTTTAGGTTTTTATTTTAATGAAATTGGAATTTTTAAAAAGACCTTTTATGTTTTAGGTCTCTATATTTCTGAGTTTTGGCTGTAAGATGCGTTACATTCACAAATAAGACACTCTTATTATCAATCATCACAACCATGGTAAATAATTTACCAATAAACTTTGCATAACAAAACTTAAATCTTTGATATAAATTGCCTAATTAGGTATAGCTTATCACGAGGATTAAGGAACTTGTTTGGAACTTAATACTTAAAACTTTCATAATAACAAAAAATTACAGTAGTTATAAAAATCTGCGTAATAACTAGGAATTAGGTTTTTATTAATGAGATCGCGCAAGTCTTTTTTCTTACGTTCACTTAACTCTAGTCTTTGTGAAAATGCTTTGGTCGCAGTTATTTCTTCTGGACTCATCATTTTCTTACGTTTGTTCCTTATGTTAACCTTTTTGAACTCACTTTGACTGTACGAAGTTTTATAAGAGAAGATAAATGGTTCCGGCTTTATTAAACTGCAAAACTTTTACGTAGTTCAAAATAACATTGTTTTTATCATCATCTTCATTGAAATTATATCCCCATATTCTTGAAGTGCCTTTAAATTAATAAAAAACTCGTATGTTAACTCTTTAACGGTAAAAGGTTTCCCATTCTTACGTGTATTTTTAATCAGAATTATATATTGATATGGTGCATAAATTGGTCCAGCTTTTTTTTAACCTCCTTCTCAATCAAGCTATGAACATTATCTCCTTCGTTTTGTGTATGTCCCTTGATGAGGTATTTGTGAGTGATGGTTTCTATTACCCCGTTTACATGAGAGCTTGAAGCATACTTCAAGCTGGCTTCAAGCCACATGTAAACGGAGGAAGCTTCACTCAAGTCGATAACAAAAATTTACCTTCTCGACTTGAAAATTTTCCATGTAAACGCCGCTTCAAAGCTTGAGTACTTGAGTTTGACATTTGTGGTTTGCGCGCCATTCAGCACTTATGTACATAAAATCCATAAAATGTCAACTCAAGCTTATAAACATCAACTCAAGCTTTCAAGATTTCAAGCGCAGTTGACCATATACGCGCTCGATTTCTTGAATTTTCAAGCTTTGGAGTAATCAAGCTGATCATGTAAACGTAGTATATGTTTTCAAAATGAGTAACTGCATAAGAATATAACGTCATTAATAAACTTATTTTTATTCTGTCCACAACAATTATCCGAATAAAAAGTGACATGAAGATAGCCCTGTGAAGCTGGCACCACAAAGTCTGGAAAATCAATTTCGAAAATGCCAAAATTAGGTGCTTTTTAGGGGCTAATTTGGTGCCAACGTTATAAATTAGGGGCTCACAAAATGAAAAAGATATTGAGGGTTCAATAATGTTGTGCCAGCTTCACGTGAAGCTAGCACAACATCATCTATTTAACAATAAAAATTAAATGTATGAATGGCAAATTTAGGTGCTAATTAGGTGCTTCAAGGTCGTATAAATTTCATTTTAGTCAGCTGCACCGCAAAGCACACACCGATATAATTAAAATAAACAATTCAGGTACGATGACAAATGGAACAAAAACAAAACACAAAATTTAACCTCATCTATTTAACAATAAAAATTAAATGTGTGAATGGCAAATTTAGGTGCTAATTAGGTGCTTCAAGGTCGTATAAATTTCATTTTAGTCAGCTGCACCGCAAAGCACACACCGATATAATTAAAATAAACAATTGAAGCTAGCACAACATCATCTATTTAACAATAAAAATTAAATGTATAAACGGTATATTTAGGTGCTAATTGGGTGCTTCAAGGTCGCATAAATTTCATTTTAGTCACCTGCACCACAAAGCACACACCGATATAATTGAAATAAACAATTCAGGTACGATGATAAATGGAACAAAAAGAAACACATAATTGAAGCTAGCACCACTAAGTCCCGGAAATAAATTTCGAAAATGCCAAGGGGCTAATTTAGTGCCAACATTATAAATTGAAGATTCAATAATGTTGTTGCTTCACGTGAAGCTAGCACAACATCATCTATTTAACAATAAAAATTAAATGTATGAACGCAATATTTAGGTGCTAATTGTGTGCTCCAAGGACGTATGTATAAATTTCATTCTAGTAAGCTGCACCACAAAGCACACACCACATTGACTTGAGCGCCATCACAATTCCCAACTGGCTGGTGTACTGGCGCGTATCAAAAGTAAAAAGTTGGCAAAAGTGAGCTACAAAACCAGCACCACGCGCCAGCTGCACATTGTGTATGTACTTCGGGTGGGCTACTTTTTTTTACTTTTGACAGTTTGCGCTACAGCTTCAGCGCCACATTTACCTAGTTTATAGCTAATTAGCTGCGATCGATTTTTTCTACTCGCAAGTGCTAGCGAGTAAATCACCAATGGAACACGATTTTTCACCTTGTCATCTATTTTTGAGTAGTCAAAGCTTTGAAAAACCTTGTGGAAATTTTATGCGTAACTCCCTAAAAACATGAGCAAGGGTAGTTGCGAGTAGCTAGCAGCAGTTTTGATCACTTTACCAGTCCCAATGAATCGCAGTACAAAATTTTTCGTCTTAACCCGGGGTCAGACGATCATTTTGTCTGCAACTGCAATTTGAAATATTGCATGTTAAAGTTTTATCGGCAGTAATTTCATTGCATTGCAATTTCATTCTTACAAGAAACACGTAGAAGATAGTTGCTGTATTTGGTACTAATTTTCATTAATTCACTCATTTTGTAATAAAAAAAAATAGTTAACTTTTGCCTTTTAAAAAAAATTTAGGTTAATTCACATAACATTAAATAATCCCCGTCAAGTAATCTCCAATGCCTAGGTTTTTCATTTTCCCCCATTTTGTTTTAAAAAAATTTTGAATTTCTTGCATATGCAGTCATTGCATTTACAATATTGTATGCAATATTGCAACAGGGCCTAGACGATCAATTTTAATGCTGCAATGCAATATTGCAATTGGAAAATTGATCGTCTAGCCCCCGGGTAAGCCAAAGTTAAAAGAATATTAAATACCCGTTTATACGTTAATTCGAGCTAAATCGATTAAATGTTGCTGCTATTAACTTGGTAATTTCATTCCAGCCCTAACACAGCGTCTACACTAGCCATGGCCATTTCCATATGGTATGGACAGTGTAATAATAATAATAATAATAATAAAGCCATTATGGCCGGCCATAAATGGATGTTTGTTCAAACAGCTATGCCGGACAGTTTAAAATTTAGTTTCATGCGGTACTTTCAGTAGTTCATGTTTTTATAATTTTAAAAATATGTTTGATATGGTAACAATGGGTGCCTAGAGGCATATTTACTATTACTATGATTACATGCATACTTGAAGTCGGCTTCAAGTAGACTTAAAAATCATGTAACCTCAGATCAACTTCAAATCAAGAGCATTTAACTTTCAGTTCAAGTTCAAGTCAAGTCCTCAGTCCGGCATGTAATCGTAGTATATGATTACATGCATACTTGAAGTCAGCTTCAAGTAGACTTGAAAGTCATGTAACCTCAGATCGACTTCAAGTAAGCTTGACTCAACTAGATCCGAAAAATTTGTCGGATCGACTTGAACTAAGCCATGTAACCTCTGCTTCAGCGCTTGAGTTTTGAAATTAGTTCTCCGTGGATTGTGTAATTCAGTTCCGGTGCAATTCACTTAATAAATTTATTTTATTTATATAAACTGAACATAAATGAGAAAAAGCATTTCTTCCATTAGCTATTTCGAAGCAAACTAATGAGAAGTGTCAAGTATATTTCAAGCCAGCTTGAAGTCAAGCTGTCAAGTAGGTGAACTGTCACTGCGGATGTTTTGTGTGCGGTGTTTTTTCGGGCACAGGAACAAAAAAATATTTCATTCTGAATATTTACGTATCTATAAATGAGAATTTCACACAAAAATTTGAGGTTATGTTTAGATATCAGTTCAACTCTATTTCAACCTTAAGTGAACTCAACTCGATATCATAAACGGTGGTCGAAATTTCAACTCAACCTCGACTCAACTTTTCAACCTAGTCATAAACGGGGTAACTGTGTCTGACACAGAAGTGTTCCATTTTGACACAGGTAGACACAGCCGGGCACAACTAAGACAATACTACCAACAGTCGGGAATTGCAATGTGAAGTGGAATAAAAACGAAAAAATTGCGCTGTGGGGATTTTTCATGAACTTAAGTGTTCCATTTGAGCTAACACAGATCGACACATGTGTCGGACACAGATGCTTTTCTGTGTCTAAATGGAAGGCACCCAATATATACAATTTTTTCAAATGAATACTCTGCCATGAATTGCCCATCGCCTTAAAATTTTACAGTTCAAGCCATAAGATATGGCCATGGCGATGGCAAAAAATATGGATTGTGTAGACGAGTGTTGTGGCCAGTTTCACACTAACGAGCCGACAGCCAAATAATAAAAATCTGCTGGAAGCGTTCGTTTACCGTGAATCGGGTGAGACAGGGTGATTTTTCCTTCATTTTTCATTGTCCTCTCTCACCCTCTTCTCCGGTAACGACGTTTCACTCGATTTTTGAAAAAGTTATTGTATACATACATAAGTGCATGGATTATTTGTTCTGAAAGAATTTCTAAAATGCGATGCCATAGATACCCGAGGAGCATAGCAGTGCAGATAGATTCATAACTCGAAGCTGGGGCTTCAGTAGAAATTTTCTTAGGCTGTGGAAATTAGCAAGAAATGTTTACTCCGAAAATGAAGGAGACTACATATATTCCCAAGTGTAATAAACAAGTAGGATTTAAGGGTGATGTGTCAGTTTAGAATTAATTGATAATGACCATGCAGTATGCCGCCCTGAATGGTTCACTTGTACAGGAACCTCAGGAAAACAGCAACAATGCACAGCCGATAAGAATCAACACCCGGGCCCCATCCAAGACGGAAATAGTAACCGCAATTCATGCGATGGCCAGTGGTAAAGCAGCTGGAAAAGATGGCATCCCGGCAGAATTGTTGAAAGCCGATTCAAGCCTCATAGCAGATGCGCTTCAGCCAATCCTGGAAATAGCATGGAACACCTGTACCTTTCCAGAGGATTGGACGGAAGGTATCATAGTCAAAATACCCAAAAAGGGGGACCTAACAATATGCGACAACTGGAGAGGCATCTGTCTATTATCTACTGTGGGTAAAATCTTGTCCCACGTTATATTATCAAGGATAAGAGAGGCAGTAGACCGAACGCTTAGAAGGCAGCAGGCCGGATTCAGGAAGGGCCGCTCATGTATAGACCATATTAACACCTTGAGAATCATAGTGGAGCAGTCTACTGAATTCCGATCCCCCCTTTACCTAGCTTTCGTAGATTATGAGAAAGCGTTCGACTCGGTTAATAGGAGCTTTATATGGCAGGCATTACGGCGACGTGGACTGCCTGATAAAATAATAGAATTGATAAAAGCCCTTTACAACAATTCCAAATGCAGAGTTCTCCATAATGGAAAATTATCCGACAGCTTCGAGGTGAATTCAGGAGTACGACAAGGATGTCTACTTTCGCCATTACTATTTCTTATAGTAATAAATGACATCCTTGTCGACGCTCTAGATAATAGAACAGGCGGCATACAATGGGGTTTGCTAGACCGCCTTAAGGACCTCGACTACGCGGATGATATCTGTTTGCTGGCCCACAGACATCAGGAGCTAAAAAACATGTTAAACAATTTGGCAACAGAAAGTAGTCTAGCAGGCTTAAGGCTGAATCCGAACAAAACCAAAGAAATGCGGATAAATGCAAACACACTTGAACGAACTGCGCTGAATAACCGTGACGTGGAACTGGTAGATAAATTCTGCTACCTCGGTAGCATTATTACCGAAAATGGCGGTACAGAAGAAGACGTCAGTTCCAGAATAAATAAAGCACGAGGCGCATATGCATGCCTGTTCCGCATATGGAGATCAACGGAGATCTCAACTAACACCAAATTGCGGCTGTTCAACTCCAACGTTAAGGCAGTTCTTTTGTACGGTTGCGAAACATGGAAAGTCACCCAATTCATCACAGGGCGCCTACAAGTCTTCATCAACAGATGCCTGCGTCGTATCCTAAAAATCCGCTGGCCAGATAGAATTTCAAATGAAGAGCTATGGCGCCGTGCCGGCCAAGAAAGGATAGACGACCAAATCAGGCGAAGGAAATGGAATTGGGTTGGCCACACCTTGCGACGCGATAACGAAAACCTAGCCAAACAGGCCCTTGACTGGAACCCGCAAGGATCCCGTCGAGTTGGAAGACCTAGAACAACGTGGAGGAGGACCCTACTAGCAGAGGCCGCAACAACTGGGAGATCCTGGTCAGAGCTGAGAGCTGTCGCGCAAAACAGAGTCCGCTGGAGGGCAACTGTTTCCGCCCTATGTCCCATGAGGGATTAAAGGGGCACAAAGAAGAAAGAAGAGATGCAGTATGTTTCTTGTAGGTTACCTAATACCCTTGACACACTGCAAAAACGAATGAACATTCTTCCAACTTCATTGGCATTCAATGAACATTCATTTTAGCAGTGACACACTGCACTTTTCAAAGTTCATTGGAACTGTCAAAATTCTGTCAAAATAAACTGTCAAATGAACTGAAAGTGATTGTACAATGGACGGTACTATTTTTTTAACAAATATTATGCAAATGCGGAACAAGAGTAGGAAATTAAAACGGTTAATCCTTGCAAAACGGTTGAATATATTGCATAATGTTCTAAAACTTTATTATACATATGTGCTCTTTAATGTTAACAGATGTTAAAAATCGTAGAATTTGATGCAACTGGTAAAAATAATGATTATAGTATTTTTGAGAATTCTATCTTAAAAAAAATGCACCAAACTCAACCCATATTTCAACAAAACGCAAAAATGATTGAAGGTGTTAAAGTACCCATCCTCTTATTAGGGGATTCTGCGTTTAGGCTTTCAGACGTCGTAATGAAGCCTTTTCCGTTCACTCCTAATCAAGATCCATCTGAAAAATTACTTAATTATAAACTTTCAAAATGCAGGCGTGTCGTTGAAAATGCATTCGGCCAATTGAAAGCCCGATTTAGAAAAGTTGGGAGAGGGTTGGAGGTGCACATTGAAAATGCTCATAAAATTGTGGTTGCTAACTAGAAGAAATTCGCACAAACAAATTTATTTGTGACAGTTTTCACTTTTGACAGTTCATGCAAAACTGATGGAAGGTTGAAATTTTATTGGAAAGTTCATGGAAAGTTGTTCGATAATTTCTCCATTTCACTTCCATTTTCATTGAATGAAGTTATTTTGCCTTCATTCGGTTGAATGAAGAATGAAGTTGTTGGATGAGCATTGAACATTACACACTGGGCACGAATGATCATTCTTAGTCGAATGATACTTCAATGTTCATTCGATGCTGTAGTGTGTCAAGGGTATAAGCTTTGTTACTACTAGAAGATCTTCGGATTTGGATACAATTACCGATATTTCTAACACTGGTACCTTGCATTCTTTCGAATCTGGATCTATTGCAGTATGCACCGCAATCTCAGTTTTTGATAGGGATGTAGCTACTGTTGGAGAAGATGGAAGGTGTGCATATTTTTGGATGAAAATAATTTTTCTCTTCTGTAAATATATTATGATAATTTTTTCAGATTAAATATAGTAGCCAGTCGAGGATTAAACACATTGCCAGTGTATTAGTAACGATGACAGTTGTTCGTTAACAGCAGTCTCATATGTTAACCACAATGAAGTAAGCAAATTTTAAAATGCTAATAAATATTCAATGTTTAATCGGTAATTAAGGTTCTGACGGGAAACCGCATGGGTGTTGTTAAACTCTTTGATTTCCGATCAATTAAGGATTCATCAGAAATACAATCCTTAATATCCTTTAACCTGCATTTGTTATCATCCAACTCAGAAACATATTGTAAGTTAATTTCTTATTTTATTATATGATAAAATCGAATATCCCTCCATATGTTCCATTACTGAACTAGCATTTCATAAGACGCAACCAACCAAATTGTTTACTGCATCAGAAAATGATAATCCAATGCACACAAATGAATCAGTAATGTAAATCCTTGGTTAAATGGCGAAATAACTAAAAGTGACTGCATTAATAACTTGTATATCAAAAGCAATCAATCAATCAATCATTCCTTAGATACAAATGGATTAATTGTTATTTGTGGGTGCGATTGTGAAGCTATTTATTTTATTGAAAATATGTTTTAAAATTTCTTTGTTTAAATAAAAAAAATTTTCAATAAACGTTTTTTTTTTTAATTTTCAGTATCTTGCGCATTATTTTTTCATGTCATTAAGTCGATAATAATTATCACCTGCTTTATAAAAGAGATCTGTGGAACAACATGAAAGGAATAAATAACCCAAAAACGTTAATAGAATTATGCAAAATGACAGACGAGTGGAGGAAAAAAGTGAGAATACCAGATTTTAATCCAGTGAACTTTCCTGAATACCAACACCACCATCACCAATACTTTTTAACAGCAAATCCAAGGCCGATTAGCATCTTTGCCTCAAATTTTTCTTTGACTGCCACTGCTAGAACACCCCCTGTATCCAACTATTCTATACCCACAATGGGAAAGGCACTCTTCAGGGCTCCCGAGGTATATAATGTGCCTCTTCTTTGATCCCTTAGCTGGCGGGACGTCCCCGCAGCGGATACGCTGCTGTCGGTGCTGCAGGGTCTCGAACTCCATTCACGATGGCCCCTATTCCTATAGTCACGTCACCCATTAAAAAATGTGACAAACCATTTTGTATTCTCGTATTTTTTATAAACATATGGATATATTTCTATTTACATATCCTGTTCGTTAATTTAATTCTAAGATATAAGAATAGTGTTAAATCATCAAAAATATTAAAATATAAATATTTCTTACCTTTTGTCACTATTCATTTTAAAAAAAATTGTAGGGTCACCTACAAATTTCAAGTGGCATTTGCTACAAAAAATGACTTCGAGAATACCCCACCTAGTTTTAACACATTTTACCTCACTCATTTTTTCCTCACTCGACTATGAGAATACCACTTGAAAAGTGACGGGACAAAAAATGTGTGGTGAGAAAAAAAGTGAGGTGACTATGAGATTAGCGGCCTATTTGTTTCCATTCTTGACGATTTTCGGCGACGTCTCGAGCCTCGATTCTTTAAGTCGGCCTCGATATTGTTTAGCCAGGTTTTCTTCAGTGCCGATCGCTGAATTTTTCAGTCTGCTGGACGGTCTCGACGTTTACGTGACAAAGCGGTTATCATCCACTCGTATGTGGAGAAGAAGGTGAGAGAGGACGATGAAGAATGTGCCCACCCATTCTTCCTCTCTCACTCTCTTCTTGATAAACGAAAGTTTTCAGCAGATTTTTGTTGGTTGGCCGTCGGCCCGTGTGAAACTAGCCATAGTCAACAGCATATTCAAAATTTATCTTTTTTCGAGGGTACTTTACACCGTGTTATTACTCAATCCATTTTTCCAAAATATAAGAATAAATGAGAGTTACAACAAATTTCAAATTAAACATTTAATATTCAAGAAATAATTGTTTCATATTGATAATTAGAATGAATTAAAGCGTTATAGCGAGTTTCGAATAGACCTACTTATTCAGTTGCTTCATGGATTTAACAACTTTTTCTTATCTTCTTTTTGTTTATGTAATCGAACGAATCTTTTTTGTATATCTTATATTTATTCATTAATCATTATTTTATTGATAAAATCGAGATAATATGGCGAGATGAAGACTTGTATCAATGATTACTTATTTCAATGTACTACTTAGAATACATTAAAACATGTGGATTAACTTTATATTGTTCTCTTCGATGCGCTGTATGATAAATCAATTCAACCCAATTATTATTCCGTAAACAAAAGGTTTTATAGTGCCCGACTCTTTCTTCTTTATTTTTTTGTAATGGTTTTCGTAGCACACGAGGTGGATCGAAACTTATTAAACCTTTGAGGAAGTATTCCTGTGTCATCATCGTCAACTTTAGTTTTTTTGGAATATCTCCTAGGGCTATGTCTTGAGTTTGATGTTCTTCATTACTCTCTGTTGCTGACATAACTTGAAGTAATATAAAATTTCCTGAAAATTAATCAAAATTAACGCATTAAAATAAATGTTTTACTTTATAAATTCAAGCTTGCTGTCCGACATTGCACTCTATACGAAGAAAATAGAATGTCGACAGTACAAAGGGCTTTCACATAAAAATAAATAATTTTCAATCTGAACTTACCAACAGATATACTATGTGTGGCATTTTCGGAGCAGCTATTATTGATGCATTTACTATCCATTATTTGAAGCGTCTCACTGATCTTAGGAGAATAGGAGAATCTACCGATTGAGTATACACTAGTGGTATGTCTTTAATCTGTTGTACTTTTTTAGTACATTCATCTAATTTAATGTTATCATCAACTTCTTTATCCGATATGTTTGCTAATATCGATTTTGACATTCCGTCAATATAATTTTTATGAATTTCAATAAATTCATCTGGACGTACTCGTTGTGTAATTTTATAAGATTTCAAAACATCATTTTTAATTTTTCGAAATTCATTTTCAACATGACAACTAGATGCCGGATTTCTGCCGTATCCAATTTGTTCGAGGAAAATACACGACCATAATGGCAACCATTTAATATCAGCTAGCAGTTTATTGGCAAAAGTTTGACACAAGTGAGCATTAATATCCTTTCCCTTTTTAGCATTAATTGCATTCTCTATTGATGTATTAATTGTTTGTCCCCATATAAACCATTTACTTGGTTCTGCCTTACTTTTTTTCGATGGGTTAAGTTTTTCTATTACTTCAGGTACCCCACATAACGTTGATTTATGTTTTAATAATCTATTATCTTCGATTTCATTGCAATTGTCATCTACTTTTTTGTCTGCTTCCTCATCTTCTTCTAGCAAGTCATGTAAAAGTGAAGCCATAAATTCTTTTTGGACTGCACATTCCGATAGTTCACCGTTTTTTTGTTTCCCATCATATTCACTTCTTGAAATCACCAGCAATGCAAATATTATCTTACGAACTTCTTCTATATCAGTAAATAACGTTTAATTTGACGCCGTACAGGACTAAGTAAATCAGCATTCTTCTTACTAAAATGGGCAACGTCAATGCGAATATAACAAGATGGAATTTCACCATTAAAGAAAGAGTCTGCATACGATTATGGTTTTATAAATAGTGATAGATTTTATAGAAGCTGTTATTAATGCCTGCGATGCATCACAAACAATTTCTTGTGGTGGTTTTAATCTACACTCTGAAATCCATTCAGATAACCAATTTCTAATCACGGTAGATGTATGTTTTTCACTTATCATTTGAGCAGCAGATGTCGGTCCTTCAGGGGTGTCAATAACTGCAATATATAAAAATATTGGTCCAGTCTCAGTTTTATCTGGTAGTTGAATCCGTTGAAATAATGAGCCAGTTGCATCAATTGCCATACACACGTGTTCTTTTTTTGTCTCGGTTTTTTTATAGACTGTCATTTGATGTTTTGTGCAATAATGAACAAAAAAAGGTCCAATCGACAAACGTTGTATTTCTCCTTTCATATTTTGAAGGTAAAGCAAATGAAGAGCTTGTAAAGGATTTGGATCTAAATATTTTTGAGCTGCGACTTGTGATTTTACCTTTCGATATACATCTGTGGAACGGAGCATTCCAGATTCTTGATTAGAATTTGAAATATATTTATTGGCCATTTGTGCTCTTACAACATGCGTTGATTTTCCTTGCAACATTTCTCCAATTTCTAATCTTCGGGGAAACCTTAAAGGCCTTTTACCACATTGACCAATACCTTTTGTCATTTCACATTGAATGACCGCAACATTATCTTCTTCTTGAAGAAAATTACATGAAATCTCCGAACCACATTTGCAAGCACCAGAAGCCGTTCCAGACAATCCATCTACACCAACAAAATGTTTCTTGAA
The DNA here is from genome assembly GCA_949987705.1 of Thereva unica. Classification (NCBI taxonomy): domain Eukaryota; kingdom Metazoa; phylum Arthropoda; class Insecta; order Diptera; family Therevidae; genus Thereva; species Thereva unica. Next base: position 61,898,156 of record OX465282.1, read on the forward strand.
ATTGTATCCACATTTAAATTTGGTTTTGTCCCAAATTTTATTATTCAAGAAGTCTTGCCATTCACCTTTAGGTAAAGACACAAATAATTTATTTTTTAAATTTTCTATTTACTTGAAGATCAAGATAGAAAATATTCTTTTAGCTATGAATTAATATAGGTTTCAATGTCAAGTTTATTTTTGTAATAGGGCGTCAGAATTAATGATTTGAGGTCGGTTTTCGAGATATTTCTTGTCCAACCGATTTTTTTTTTGATAGAAAGGTAGATCTGAATGTAAATTTCAATTTCAACACTTTTTATACTAACCTTGACGCATTCGTATAACTTCACGAATAAATTTTTTGTTATTCTTTGTTCTCCAGTGATATCTCACATCTAACAATTTTTGAAACTCGGTCACAGGAATGTAAATTGTAATATGTAATATAAACCGAACTGTTCATCAGCGTGTGTATACATTCAATTCTGAATTGCTTGACAACTGCCTGTTCTAAAACCTACTTCACAAAATAGTTAGTACTGCCCTACATTACATTCTAGTACTAATATGAACATGTTTGTAATTTATGTTACATTTACACTACATAAATATTGCACTTAAATACATCTGAAACATCATTTGTATCTTCTTCCACAATAGTAGAATTTTGTAAACTTTCGGCAATACTTCTTTCTAGATCATTAGAATCTTCATACTCATCAATATTCTCTTCTTTATTTATTATTCCTCTTGCCTCGTATAATTTATTTTTTATGTTATCTTTATTACACACCACGTAAGTGTAAAAAGAAGACGGCAACTTCACAAATTGCTCGTCTTTTTTGTTATTTTGTTCTTGAAATGTTTCGGCTATTTCTTGCCACACACGATCTGTTTTTGATTTAATAACACCATCATCCATTACAATTGAATGTTTGTATGATAATAATAATTCACAAATTACGTTTTCGTCGTATAGACGTGGTCTTCCACGTTTTTGCGGTGTATTTTTACTCATGTTGTTGGTTATAAATTTTAAATTTCATTTGGGGACTTTCAAAACAAGAGAAGGACTGTAAAACAACTACTTATACATACAGTGGCTTCATGGATTTAACAAATTTTTTTATATTTATGTTTAAGTAATCGAACGAATGTTTTTTGTATATTCATTCATTAATCTGTAACGGTCGGCCATCTGGCGACAAATCATATTAACACTCCTAAACAATGTGTAAGTCCTGATTTATCATAAAAATTTTTCGATTCGATTTTCCACTCTTCAGGAGTTCTGGGAAGCTGAAATAAATATATACAATTAAAAATATATTATACACATTTGTGTTTTGCGACTTATTGCTTCAAAACCACGTTAATTGCCTCGCAAGTTTCAATCACGATTTTTCCAACCGCTTGCGGCGAGATTGCACTAGCAAACTTTAAATCTCCAAAGGAATTTCCTGTAGCCAAAAATCTTAATGTAATTGCAAGCCGTGCCTCTGCAGGAATAGAGTCTCGCATAAAAGTGTCAGCTCTTCTTATAAAAGGTGTTACTTTTACCAACAGTTCTTTAAAAGTTCCTTCGTTCATCCGCATATAATTTTTATAATCAAATGGTTCAGTTTCACTAATTTTTTTTTAATAATTTTTGATTTGAAAATTTTTCTTTATTTCCTAACCACACTTTTGTCCACTTTCTTTGTTCTTATTGCTGGTTTCTTCCTCTTCTTCATTCACTACCGAAATAACCATTAATGCTATAATTTTGTTCATATTTACAAACGCACTTAATCAAAAAATGTGCACAAATGAAGTTGATTAACTTGTTGAATAAGTGTGTGGCAAACAATAAACCAAGTTCATCAACCAAGTTGATCAACATGTTTCACCGTGTATGGGCGGCTTAAGAGAGTTAATAAGTTAAGTTGGCAAATAAATTTTTTTTTTAAATTTCACCGATCTTATCTGATTGTTGACGATTTGTTGATTATTGTTGATCTAATTTTATTATTTGTTGATAATTATTTTAAAATTTAAAATTTATCTGTGAAGTTGGCGAATAAAATTTTTATTTTCTTATTTTCTTATTTTTTTTATCTAATCGATAGAGAATCGTTTGTTGAACACATATCACATTATAATTCCGTTTGTTGATTAGTTTTTTATAATAAAAAAAGGAAAATAGTTAGAGTTTATATACGTGATTGTAGTGTGTACGCTCCCGCATGTTGGTCGTCTGAATGGCGGGACAATTGAATCGATTCAATGTTCAAGAAAAGTTCTTTATTCATTGATTATCTGTTTATTATTAATTATTACAAATATCTCAAAAAAAAAAAAAATTATTAAATGTCTTCGTCTATTGAGATCTCCAATTACACCTTTTTTAGGTGATTGGAAGTCTCAATATATAGACGATTGATTAATGGTGTATTAAGAATCTTTTCCCGTAGGTAAAATGTTAAAAATAGCCGTGGTTATTTAACTGCGTTCTTAGCTAGTTTTTTAAAAGGTCATACTATAGAGTAGAAAATAAAATTTAGTGTATAGAACCCTTTAACACAGAGTTCGGCGCATCTGATCGAGTTCCAATTGCTTGCATTTCTGGCATCATGTAAACTGAATGCTGCAGTAAATAACTATCGTTACAGTCCAGTACATCGACGCCATAAATTGTCAAATGTCTATCTTCTTAATGAGAGCAAGAGAGACAACATCTTACTGATATCTCTCTCGCTTGACAATTTATTTTAAATGCTGAAAGCAATCAGCCAATTAGACTCGTGACAACATATACCGGACTCTACCTTAAGGCTGGGCTAAACATAAAATTTTTGCCCTGCTAAGACAGCAGAAGCCACCTGAAAAATGAAATAACTAAATACATTACAATTACTGTGTTTTACGGTATGAAATAATTTTTTTTATATTATGAAAAGTGGCAAAGACACCGCTAAACAATTATTTTTAATAAAAATCTGATGAAAAATTAATAATTAATTATTTTTTCCTAATGGCCATGAAGCATGAAAAATCTAGTGATACTTCGATGACAATTTTCTTTTTAATTTATCTTATTAAAATATTAATTTTTTTATTTCAGCAAGAGTAAACCCTTCTAGCACAGAAGGCGCACTTTTCAGCTAAGCATGAAAATCTATATATACATACACATTAGGGTGGTTCAAAAATGGCAAAAAAATTTCAAAAAAACGTGCACCCCCTATCTTTAAGTTCAATTAAAATGATGATTTTTGGCGGCAACCGGAGAATTTTTGATTGACACTAACCATTGCCGCCGAGCACATTTCGTTTTAGAGATTTGCGATTTTTAAAATCTGTTTTTGACAGCTGTCATGTTGCAAACTTTTGATTTGACGTCATATTCGTAATCAGCGACCCCGAAAACCTTCTATAGCACGAAATTTCAGGTCATTTTGAAAAAAATGTAAAAAAATGCAATATTTTGTTCATAGTTGACAGCGTTTTTGACAGCTGTCATTTGTCAAACCTTCGATTTGACGTCAAATTCGTAATCAGCGACCTCAAAAACCATATAGAAACCACGATCTAGGTAGTTTAATGGACGTAAATGAACAGAATTATCAAATTTTTATTATCGTTTAAAAATCGTAAATCTCTAAAACGAAATGTGCTCGGCGGCAATGGTTAGTGTCAATCAAAAATTCTCCGATTGCCGCCAAAAATCATCATTTTAATTGAACTTAAGATAGGGGGGTGCACGTTTTTTTGAAATTTTTTTGCCATTTTTGAACCACCCTAATCCACATACATACATATATATACATATATATATACATATATAGAGTTTCCCTTCTAACACAGAAGGCACACTTCCCAGCAGGGCTGAGAAATATTTACCACTGCCGTGGCTCAGCTGAGACATGCAAACATAAAATATTAGTAACATAAAAATTATTAAATAAAAACACAAATCCAAATTAACATATAACCCACGCAAGCAACAGGAAACAAAGATGGTCACGTGAGATTAAAAAGACTCCTTTTAAGGACATCTTTACTAATGCTCACGCTAAAGACATTAATATTATTGTTAACATTAATGAACATGCGGTTTACAGGTTCAAATCTACCGTAATTAGTATTAGAGGTTGATTTGTAAAAGAGGTGGACCTCTCAGATTATAACGACTTTCTCTAAACGACGCACGGCGACCTAAACAACCTAGCACACCAAGAGTAAAAGGTATCAAGGTCAATCTGCAGAAGTTTGCAATCCTCCATACTCTTTATGTGCCGATACAATTTGATGTCATCAGCGTAAATCAATATTCTACAGTGTCTTAGTAAGGGAACAATGTCATCAATTGATGAGATAAAGAGGAGAGGGCCAAGATGACTTCATTGAGGGACACCGGACGACGCTTCAATGGTTATTGATTTGGATCTACGAAAAAGAACTTGGTAGGTCCGGTCAGTTAAGTAAGACTCGAACCATACTAGAAGGGCTTGCGGAAAGCCTAACATTCTTAATTTCAGAATAATAATGGAATGGGAGAGCTTGTCGAATGCCTTACTAAAATCAGTGTAAACACAATCAGTTTGACTACCGGAAACGAAGCCTTCGACAGCATGAGCAGTGAACTCAAGAAGATTGGTGGTGGTGGAACGAGCTGCAAGAAAACCATGTTGATTCGTTGAGATCAGCCTCTTGCAGATAGGAGCGAGTGTGGAATAGATAATTGATTCAAAAAGTTTCGGTATAGCAGACAACTTAGCAACAGGCCTATAATTCGATGTTTCACTCTTGCAGCCACTTTTGTGAATAGGAATTATGAACGAATTCTTCCACGAAGTGGGGAAGTACCCTTTATCCAGGGATTTTAGAAAAAGGATTTTCAGTGGAGACTGGAGAACCTCCACACAGGCCTTAAGGACTGCAGGAGGAATACCGTCGGGCCAGGAGTAAAGTCAAATGGAAGATCGTCAATATGTTTCACGATATCGGCAATGGTAATTGAGAGAGGTAAAAAATGAGCCTCTCGGTTGGGGATAATGTGGCGAAAATTATTGTCGTCAGGCTGAAAGTCTGCAGATGAGATTTAATTAAATAAAATTGACAATAGCGGTGTTCTGCATGAAATAAACTTTATTTTGATACCAAAATCAGTAGATATAATTGTAAATAGACTGAGCAATTAGTTATTTCCAGTTCTAGTTTTTTTTCTGGCCTTCAGAACTCTAGCCAGGGACTCTAGCTATCGCCAAGCTCATTTCACTTGCTCTCATTGAAAGGATAGACACTTCCAGGAATATGGCGTCATACGCCGGACTCTATATACCTCAAGAGACTTTACGGAGTCTACTCTTTCTCGCATACGTGAAAACCTTTTCGTTAAATTAAAAAGATCACCGACAAAAGTTTGATCAAAGGACATTGAAGATTTTTAAGAAAATAAAATATCATATAATTAATTAGACAATCAAACAAACAAATTAATAAATAGATAAACTTAATTTCAACTTTTTATATTATATAAGTAATATTAATAATCGTTAAAATTCTTTCTCCAATTAAAATTTAATCAGCAGCAAATTAAACTGCTTTAGAAGAATTTTATGAAGACTTGTAACAAGAAAATAATAAGATCTTATAAAACTCTGTTTATAGTATTACAAAAGCTCATTGCCTGTTTTATTTAGAAGAAGAACAGTTAACATGTTGCAATGCAAATCTGCAAATGGGTCATACGCTAAATATATAATTTTAAATTTTTAATGTCAAACAAAATATACATTTATTATTTTTATATTGTAATTATTCATATTTATACGGTTATATAAATATCTTTCTCTAATGAATGCTTAACTATGTACTTTGATTTTTTTTCCTTTGTAATATTTGGTAAGGCTTCATAAACATTTGTATTAGGTAATGCACATTAAATTAAGTTTTCCAGAAAACTCAATTAAACGATCTCAAATTTTTTATCGTAAAATACGCCTATCATTTAACCATTTTTTCTCAATTTTTTAACCTCATTCTCATCGTATACATTTTTTATCTCTCGTCAAAAAGTTCTTTAATTTTATTCATCAATTTTTGGTGATTGCATTTATTAGAAGCAAATTCTTCTTTGTCACAAGCTAATTCTATATGATTTTTTAATTTATTAACTTGAATAACCTAGCAATAATAAATCTACAGACAATAATATTCTTTTAATAAAATAATTGAAATGATGTAATTCAATTTCTTTGTATAAAATGTCCTCTAAACACATTCTTTGAATTACTAACGGCCACTTAACCAATTTCAACATCTATAAACATCATTTTACTTTTTTCTAAATTAGACTTTTCTACTGTGGCTGATGAGAACAACAAAATAATCTTTCAGTAAGCATACTGAATCTAACATTTTGCCAGAAGCAGATAAATTATAACAGTTTTTTTTAACTATACTATTATTATTGTTCCGACCCTTAGTTCATAAATAAAAATGTAAATAATGTAATTCATGAATAAGAATTCTTAATCATAACTCTCTCAAGAATGTAAGTACTATTCATGGTAATTAATAACATAGATTGCAGCTACTGGATTAACAATAGTTTTCTCAGCTTTTACTCGGGGAGAATCACCCATATCATCAAATTCTAACCAGTTTTTACTATTTCGACAGTAAGCGATGAAGTGACCAGGCATATGACCAATGATACCATATAACCTGGAAAAAAAATTAGATATAAAAACTCTCAGAACAATGTGTACATATGTATTAATATATTATATTAACTGTCTGTATGATATTGGAACACAGACGTGATTCTTACCGGAATTCGTTTGTTCCTATTGTTAGAAAATCTGGTAAACTTTTTAATGAAAATGAATTATTTGGGTATTGAGCACATCTTGTATCCATATCGATCATAATTTGATTATGATTGTTTTGTACTCAGGTTGAAATTTCGTAATCAGGTTGCTGATAATTTTACCTTCAAAATTCCAAAAATAGAATAGAAATATACAACCGATGCTACACAGAGGAGAACAAAAAAACCAAATAAAAAATTCAAATTCTGACGTGGATTCGATCCCGGGTCCTGAATTTGCGTCTCCACTATAGTCGCGATTTTCCCCTTCGGCCACTTCCACTATTGATGAGTCCTGCTCAATTCAGTTAAATGACCTGTAATCTAATTTTATTCTCACTTATAAATTTCCAAAATTCGGATTTGACTTTTAAACTTTATTATAAATTAATTACACTTTTATAGATTTTAAATCTAATATGAAAGTTGGTTTTTGTATGAACTTTAATAGATACACTCTTTTTTATGGTAAAATGAATTAGATTTTGATGTAACTCACAAAATTAAGGCGTTATATTCGTAATAGAAAACTGGTATGCTTAGCACTGAAGTACTGGATGATGAAAGAGGGCGAGTCATGCTGAGGACTCGCTTTTATCCTGTCAGTTTTTTTTCTTCTGGAACATTCCTCAACGGGTTTTCCTTCCTCGAAAATATTGTTGTGCACACATAATAGTTACAAGCGGGAAATGCCGATATAAAATTCGGTCTTTCCCCTGCATTGGGTGTGACTACGATGCTTGCTTGCGGTTTGCGGTGGATCGTATTTAACCCTGGTTCTGGTCTTTGGTTTCATATGTTTGTATTCCTACGGTTGGTCACTCTGTCTGTCAATCTTCGTATTGACAAGTGTTTTATGTTTATGAACGTGTCTTGCTATCGGCGATAGGTTTAATGTTAAATAAGTGTTGTGCGCTTTAATGCTCTAAGTGTCGGTGAATTGTTTATCTCAGTAATCGTACCTCGGCGGTCCATGGATGTTTCTTCGGACGTTTCTGAATAGTTCGGTAGGTATAATTTATTTTGAGTTGATAATTCTGTTTATTTCCAGTGACCCCCTTTTGCGAGTTTATGTTCCAGTGACCTAGTTTTAACGTGTATGCTGTCGGTTCCATGCCGGAACAATGATTGATATATGAAGTGATTGCTAATTGAGCGTCTTCTGATTCAGTATCTTCTGAATATCTATAAAGAGCCCCATTGTTTATTAGGTAACCTTTCTTTGTCCATTGAACGAAATCTTCATCCTGGTCCGTGGATTCAAATGAGTTTATAATCTTCTGAAATTCCGGATCTTTAAGCTGTTCCTTACGAAACTCTTCCGGGCTTTCTGTTGGTAAATCAATGTGAATACTGCATACCTCTTGTCCCGGTTGTGACAACCTTGAGAGAGCATCGGCTACCGTGTTTGTTCTTTCCGGAATGTAAGTTATATCAAGGATGTAAGGCTGCAATCGAAGAGCCCATCTCGCAAGACGTTCTGTTGGCGACTTTATTGATACCAACCATTTTAACGGTTGGTGGTCGGTTTGGAGGATTATTTTACTTCCTTCTATATAGCCTTTAAACTTATCGAGCTCCCAGATAATAGCCAATGCTTCGCGTTCGGTCGTTGAATAATTTTTCTCCGCATCCGTAAGTAATCGACTGGCATATTCAATAGGGTGTTCATCTTTCCCCTCCCCCGGATCAAAATTGCTCCCAAAGCATAATTATTAGCATCTGTTTTAATGATGAATGGCTTTGTCTCGTCGGCTTGTTGTAAGACTGGTTCTGATATTAATATGTCTTTCAGCTTGTCAAAAGCTTGCTGTTCTTCTTGACCCCATGTCCATGCTACCGTTTTCTTAGTTAACCTAGTGAGAGGTCTTGAAATTTCCGCAAATTGCGGTACAAATCTCCTGTACCAGTAACACGTCTAAACAAAGTTTAAGAGTCCTTTTACATTAGTAGGGGCTTTCCACTTCCTCACTGACTCGGTTTTTTCTGGATCTGTCCTTATACCTTCTTTGTGTTATATTACAAAAACACAACACTAATATAACTTGTTTTCTATAATTGTTTTATTAATTTAAATTTTAACACAATTCAACTTACTCTCTTAACTATCTTATGCGTATGTTTAAATAAACAATATCAACAAATTACACCAACTCGCAACGGACATTTTTATTTATTTTTAAGTTATGTTTACCACAGATCACTTTCTCAAGAGATTCACAAAGTCCAACATTTAAAACCGATTTCGTAAAATAATTCCTTTGGAACGGTTTGGATTGGGCTTTTGCGACTTTCGTACAATAAATATAATTGATTGACACCGCCCGCCGCGGCGGTCAATGGTTAAATCAACACTTCTTTAAAAAATTGGGGATGCGCCCGCCGCGGTCAATCGTTAAAACCAAACTTAATTAAATCATTAATTTTCACGCCAACGGGCCCGGTCTTGGTTCGGAAAAAAGAGAAAAACTTTTCCCACGCCGCACACTGGTCGGAATCTAATGAAAAGCGGCCAAAACTGTAGAATGCCGTTGACCGTCTTAGAAACTTGGTTTCTAGTTGTTTTCGGGGTCGCTGAATCCGAATTAGACATCAAAAAATTGTTTTTTTTAAATCCAAGATGGCGGATTCAAGATGGCGACTAAAATATTCGATTTTTCTAGTTTATTTTAACGAAGAAAACTTTTTTTTTGTCATTGTCTATGAATAAAACTTCACGTTAAAGTACTTGATAAGTAAATTTTTTCGTCAAAAGCAATTTAAAAATGGCAATATTGCAAAAATGAAGAATAATTTGATTTTATTTGCACCTATTGTTTTCGATAAAAACAAAAGTTTATTCGACAAAAGTCGCATTGAAGTGACCGTGAACTTTTAGTTTCAAGGTCACTGAAGACTTTTGAAAAAGAATTAGCTGCGGAAAATTGCGGGGAATCTATCTTTAACTAGTTTGAAGTTACCAATTTTTGATCAAAATTATTGCTTTTCAAACTTTAATAACGTTCTAGTGTGTTTTCTCCAAAACATTCATGCAAAAATTTTTTTGAGCGTTCCTCTGATGTTATTGTTTACTTTTGGTTATGAAATTTGTCGACAATTAACCAACATTTACTTTTCTATTTGATTAATTTAGTGCTTTCTTACTTATAATTGAAACAAGAATAAAAAAGAACAAAAAACTGCATATTATTCCGCTATTTCGTAAAGAAAACTTTATTGAAGAGGCCAAGTACGTGAAATTACGCTTACTATACGAAAAAAAAGTTTTCTTCGTTAAAATAAACTAGAAAAATCGAATATTTTAGTCGCCATCTTGCATCCGCCATCTTGGATTTTTAAAAAAACAATTTTTTGATGTCGAATTCGGATTCAGCGACCCCGAAAACCCCTAGAAACCAAGTTTCTAAGACGGTCAACGGCATTCTACAGTTTTGGCCGCTTTTCGGCATTCTACGATTGGACTTGCATTTTCAGCATGCTTAACAGGTGAGATAATTCCTACGCTGCATAAGCGTTCTAATTCGGCTTCCACTTTCTCACGTAATTGAAAAGGTAACGAATAGCTTTTATGAAATATTGGCGTATATTTCGGTTTGACACATATTTCCACGGTAAACTCTTCGATCGGGGTATCTAAGTTGTCCGAGAACACTAAAGGGTAACGCGTTTTTAACTTCGACACAAATTCGCGAGGCACAAGATCATTCAATAAATTTATATTACTAGACTTACTTGGAAGTTTCTCTTCACATTGCGATCTCCACCCTGGATAAAGCACATCCAACCAAGGTCTTCCTAAAATCGGGATGAAATCTTTCCCTGTCTTGAGTATGCTTAACTCCAGGAACACATCATCTTGGCCTTCCATTCTCCTGACATTAACTATTAATTTTCCTACAATGTTGAGTGGATCCCCAGTAATTACTTGCAAATTATTTCCACCTGAACAAATATCTAAATTATTAAAATATTTACAATAATGTACGTAACTGATAATGGATTTTGCTGCTCCGGAGTCAATCTCCTTGTCAACTTTTTTGCCATTTATCCATATGGGAACAATTACCCGTGGCGAACTTGTGTAATTTATGTAAGTACTATTTAGGTATTCCTCTCGTTCTATTTGTTGCCCTTGTAACTCCTCGATTGTGCTAACTTCTTCGATGACGTTTCCTACTGCCCTTGATTTTGTGTTGCTATTGTTTCCCCAAATTCTATTGCCAGTTCTGCGACACATTTTCGCAAAATGACCTTTGTTTTTGCACTTATTGCAAATGACGTGTAAAGCTGGACACTGCGTCTTGTGGGAATTGTTACCACAACGACTACAAATAAATGAAAATTTTTGTTGACTTGCTTTTGAATTAACGTAATGGCGAGTAGGATTGCTGTTTTGTTGAGTTTTGACTGACGATTTATTCTGTTTAATATTTGCGATACCGCTGGAATTGTCACTATTGACTGCATGTATTCTTGTTGCTGGCTTCATGTTCGATGACTGGGTTTTTACTGCTTCAAAATTAAGCGCTTTGTTGCAAACAGTTTCAAATGTGGCTGAGTCTTCTTCTAACAATTTTTCTTGCCATTTGGAATTTTGAAGCCCGAAAATAAATTTGTCTCTTAACGCTTCATCTAAGAATGCACCGAAATTGCAATCTTTTGACAAAAGCTTCAGACTTACTATATATTCCGTGATGGACTCATTTTCTTTTTAATTTCTACGAGAAAACTTGTCAACTTTTTAGTTCCATATAGCCTTTTTAGCTGCGCCACAAGTTCTGCATATGTTTTTGATGCTGGCGATACTGGCGCTAAGACGGTTTTAATCGTTTTGTACGCTTCGGGACCAATTAATGTAATTAGCAGTGATGCTTTTTTCACTTCAGTTATATCATTACATTTAAAAAATTCTTCTAACCGCTCAACATATTCATTTACGTCATCTCCCGGTAGGAAATGTTCTATAGACCCGATAAGACTCATTTTATAACCACTTGCTTGCGATGACACTGATTCTTCACTGCTTTTGTTGGGGATTGGAGCTTCACTTCTTACCTCTGACGACTCGTTGTCAGACATTTACTTGGACGTTTTACTTTAATAATTCTTTAATAATTATGCAGGCTCACTAATACGCACCATAAATTTTCCTCGTCGCCAAAATATGTTATGATTATTAAATAAAACGCGAATTACCGGGATGACAATTTCTTAACTTTATTCTAAGAACTTCGACTTGACACACCGGAAGAAGCAGAAGAAGAAGAACGAAATGGATGCATGTTGAATGTACTAAAAACAGTGCAGTGCCCTCAATATCAGTGGATTGCGTCTAATGACATATTTAAATATATAACAATAGGCAGGTGTTTTATGAGTGAGGCTGCTTCAACCTGTAGTACGCCCTTGAGATACTGAAATTTATGTACGGAAGAAAGCCCTTCTTTAGAATCAATGCATGATTCAAACAAATCCTTAAATGAAGGCCAGTCCTTGTAATCGCCGCTAAACGTTGGAATGTTTATCGTGGGAAGTTTCACCTGACTTGAATTTGATGGTGAAGGAAATCCTTCAAAAAACGTTTGCTGCTGCTGCATTAATTGTTGTACAGTAGAATTTAATTGTTCATTGGGAGAAGGGGCGCTAATCGATTGGTCGTTGAGTCGAGCATTAATATGCCTTCGTAGTGATGCCTTGATATCTAAGTACTTATCTTCAAAGGCGTCATATTCCGAGTCTATATCATTTAATGCTAATTTATCATCAGCAAGTTTAAATTCATGCTCAAGAGCCTCTAATTTATCTAGCCGAATGCTAAGTTATTCGATACTCCTTTGTGCAGTAACATTATCCGTAAAGGTTTTTAATTTGGTTAATGAACCTTTAATTCTACCTCTTTCAATCTTTAACAAAGCTACATCTGCCATTTGAACTATTTAATTAGAGAGTTATCAATAGCATTAATTCAACAGATCTCAATCGATTGCACAAAGAGTATGTATACACGTTTTATTGTCGACACTCACAAATTGTGCGAAAATATTTTCATGTAGAAGTCACAGTCTACAGAAGTCACACGATGTATAAAAGATTACTGACTAAATGAATACCTATCAATCTTCCATCATAAATCTTATTTACATATTTCAATTTTAAAATTTTAATTGCCCTTATACATTTGCAAGTATACATTCATATCGAACTTATGGAATATCATGTGCTCGTGCTGCTATTGTCCATGCGATGCGACGTTATTTACGGTAAAAATGACTGCCGTTGTGGGTTTGAATAACTATCTATTTCCGTTATAATTTGAGAAAATATGTATACACGAATATCATATATTAACTCAAAAACATAATAATTTAACATGCGGTTTTAATGAATCTCGTTAAATGGTTTTGAATAAAAGTTAAAACTGTATATTTTACCACTGACCTTATATCACTGGTTTGCGGTTGAATTGCGGGAATGCGGTTCTAATGCGAATCTAATGACTTACTGCATTGTTTTGCGTAGAAACAAATTGTAATTTATAGCGGTTGAGTCACTAAATCTATTTTTTATGCGGTTGAATCCTTAACCCGGCGTCATTGTGGCGGAAAAAGGTTACACTAACGTTGAGGTGGGTCATTATGACCCTCTTACAATTTTACCTATTTTTAAAAAATTACCTATTTTATTTGCAATATTATTTTTTGATTTAAAACCTTCTCAATCCCAATATAATGGGAACTAAAAAAAACAACATTAATTAAGTGAAGTCATGTTTATTTGAATTCTTCATAAAGACTTTTAATTAAAGGACAAAAATGGAACTCTCTCCTAAATAAATTTATTTTTAAAAAGCAAAAAAAACTTCCTCAATAAAAATCGACTTAATCGAATCTATAATATGAGATCTATGATATAATTATCACAAAAACATCAGGAACTTTCTTATAATTAGTCTTTTTGGTTTAGGTTTTCACTGCAGTTTTTGCAATAAGAGATCATGTGTGCAGGGCATATAAACTTCGACATCAGAATCGACACTACTCGAAGGGGTCTTTGACTTGATTTTTGTTTTCCCACGTGCTGACCCTACCTTTACTTTTTCTTCAAACTGTACATATTTGGACGGGTGCTTCCTTTTCATGTGCTGCTTAAGGTTGTTGAGACTGGAAACGTGAGCCTTGATTGTCGTAATTTTAGGCAAACACAGTTTGCATTCATAAATCAATTTTTCCTCTGATTTTGACATAAATGAAGCATATTCGCTTAAATGGGGCCAAGGATTTTGAACCTGGTCCTGCTGACAAATAATCGATCTGCCACCGCCTCTTTCAATGCCCCTATCAATTAACTCCAGATCTTCAGGTTCCATGATGTCGATACTGGAAAGGACCCCGCACGTTTCCTATGGAAAATGACTTTCGGTCAAATTGAACGAGTCTATGCTCTTTGGATAGAGGAAGTCTCCCTGAATAAAAGTCTCAATGGGCACGAAACCCAAAACTTAAGATTTTTGGTACTTTTAGACATCTGAAGTATTATTTAAGTAATGCTAGTGTTCATTTAATTTTTTTTTTCATACTATGTAAGGAAAATGGTTTTACAATAAGCAAAAAACATTCCCAAAGAGCATAGACTCGTTCAATTTGACCGAAAGTCATCTTCCATAGGAAACGTGCGGGGTCCTTTAAATTGTTACAAGCGCCATTTTAGCAATTTTACAGGAGAAGGAAAAAACATTTACCTATTTAATTATTACCCTTACTGCGAAAAAATGCCTTTTCCGTCTAGAAACTCAATTATTCAATCCCTGTTTCCATGAGCGCTAATTCTGAGTTAAGCCAAGATAAATTCTAAATGGAAACACAGTAATTGTCTTTTATTTTCATGCCCGCGAACGTAAACGAGTGCGAGTAAGACGAGTAGCAAAAGGTAGTGTGCGTGCGAGCTGCAAAGACCCATTATTTATGTTGGAAGTTCACCAGTTTTCGCCGACGGTGATGTTTCATTTAAGCCGGGATCCCAATGCATCCGCACCGTTCCGATCCGTCTATTCCGCACCGTTCCGTTGGTAATGCTAGTTCCAATGCTTCCGAAATTTGACAATTCTGTCTGTAAGTGACGTTCAAAATGGACAGAAGTAAGCTCCTCAAGTACTTTGAATTATTTTGTGAACTATATAAATTATACCGGGAATATGAAAAAATTAAAAAGAGACAAAGAAGCAAGAGACGGTGGTGGGTTCGTCCAAATAATTTGAAAAGAAATAGATTGGGTTTTTTTAATGCAAGCTTTTTGCCAATGAAGCAAATGGATCCCGAGATGTTTTTCCAGCACACCCGTATGACCAAAAAAGTGTATGACCTTCTCCTTAATTTAGTGGAAAGGGATTTAACAAAAAAGTCTATACGTCGGCCTATACATTTTGAGTGCAGACTTGCTCTTACTTTGTCGTAAGCACATTTCATTGAAGATAAGAAACCTTTTTTATTTATGAAGTCTGTGTTCCGAAATACAAGTACAACCCAGTACACCGGCCAGTGCTTGTGTGTGCTGGCTTCCATTTAGGAATACAGCCTACGTGTTTACTTGTATTTATTTTTACCGTTAAATTAACTAGACGATGTGCACAGTGAAGTGAATTGTGAGTTATTGAGAGTTCTAGTTGCCGTAATCAATGGTGTTTTTTGATTTTAAATTACTGAGATGTGTACCAGGTATAATAATTATAGTTAAAATTAAAACATTATAACATATTGAATTTATGTGTTACTGTTTGTGTGTGAATGTAAACTTAATTTCCTTTATCACATCGATACTGGAAATTTAAATTGTTACAAGAGCCATTTTGCAGGAGAAGGAAAAAACATTTACCTATTTAATTATTACCCTTACTGCGAAAAAATGTGTTGTTATAGTTAATGACGGCTTGCTAAAGATGTGTATGTGTTTCTTTTTTGTTTAATAAGAAAATATAAAAAGTTAAATGTCGCGTGTACCAATTAAAATACACAGAAATAGCATTTATAACATTTTTTCTGACTGTGCATATGGCTTGAAATTCCTGAAACTTATCAGCAAAATTTTTTTATTTTTATATTCCAATCATTTTATGTTCATTCGAATGCTTATGGTTGACTTACAAACTGTGCCTAATAGCATTCGAATGAACATAAAATGATAATATATATACATAAAATGATATAATATATATATTTCAGATACCAATTATATATACTTACCATTGCATTACATAAATCAACACACCTGAAACTTAATTATAGCGTGAAGGGGATAACAAGTAGGTGCGCTCAACAAATAAAAAATAAGGACATTTCTTTTAAAAATTACTATTTATTCTTCATTCGTAAATATTGTTCTAGTAAATCACTTTTACGTTTCATTTAGCCGTCCTTTCTTTATACGCGTTCATTTGTTCCTCCTCAGCTTTTTGCAGGCGTTCCTCTTTGGCTTTAAATTGTTCCTGCTTCTGCTCCCGTAATTTTCTAATTTCATATGCAACACTATTCTTCCGGCATTTCGAAGTTGGTGAGGACTTCTTTTTCCTCGCTTCTACTTCGCTGGAAGGTTGTTGATTTTCCTTCTCCAGAGGCTCATCTGCTCCTTCTGTAAAATGCAAAACCTTATAATTTTTTAATTAAACTAATATTTTTGTTATTATACCTGCATACTCAGACAAACCAGCTTGGTCCATAATATTTACTTTCGTTTTCCCTGAACCCTGCGTGCTCAATGTATGCTTGGGAAAAAAGGCAGGATTGGTTTTCATTATGTCCAATAATTCTCTAGAAAATATATAATGGTTAACAATTTTTTGTTAAAATTACAAAGTTTACTTGTCAAAACTGCACGATATCTTCCAGTTTTGTTATTGTGGCTCGTGGTGCTTTTAATGCTCCTCTCTAGGCTTTTCCACTTGCTTTGAATTTGCATGGGAGTGAAAAAGTGACCGTGAGCTTCCATTTTCTTGGCAATTCCATCCCACATTTTTTTCTTCGTTTTAAACTCTATTGTGCGACCTAATTTTGGCTTGCATTCTTGGTATAATGCTATAAGAAGTTTTGTTTGGCAGTCAACCTAAACAGCCTTATCTATATCCTTCTTCGGCACATTATTTGTAGTGTGGCGCTCTTCCGAACTATCCTCGAATTCCGTGATTGGGATATAGCTAGATTTGAATTCCTCCTCGGTCATACTCTGTTCAAAATGATGTGGCGCATTTTCAGTTTCACCCTGATGGATACTAGCCTCCAATCCAGTAATTGGGATATAGCTCGAATTAAAATCCTCCTCGGTCGAAGTTTCATTGAAAAGATGGGAAAATGATTGTGGATCTACAAAGAAAAAATATTTAACACCATAAATTATAATTTAGTGTATGTAAATTTGTTTACCTTGCTGAATTAATTTGGATGTTCCTGGGGAACATTCAACCGTGATGCTCTTATTAGCACTAGTTAATTGTATTTTCTCCATTTATCTTTATTTTTATTTATTAGTTCACATAGATATTTTTTAAAAGAAAATATGCAATCCTTTTTAAGGAAAAAACTGCGTCTTTCTACTATTAGTTCTTACTGTTTTTCACAAAATTATAAATAGAGTTTATTAACAACACCTTTTTCTAAATTAAAACAAATTAAGCTTTCCGCACAAAAAAACGCTTTGTCTACTCTGTATGTTTTCACAAAACATAAACAATCTGAGAATTGTCAAAAGACGAAGAAGAAGAAGAATATTGCTGCTCTGGCTGCTCCTACAAATTTGGTGGAGCAGAAAAAGCGAGAATTCTCAGCTCGGAGCAGGCTCAAAAAACACAGAGCAAGGCAAATGGGAGCAGAAAAGATCTGTCAAAAAGTCTCAAAGAACGCAAATTGCTGATTTTTTCTGAGCCAGCTTGAGATGGAGCAGTCATCGAACACACCTATCAATCAACAGTTGGGATCCATTTGAGGTTCGTAGTATAGGATAAGTGTCAAAGTATTCGTGTATTTGGATGTTGGCTGTTTTTATTTGTTTCAAACGAAACTCCCGCGTTTTTCTCCAAAGTTCTTTAACTTTGTCAAAGGGCTCGAAATTGGATTTTAAAAATGCTATTTGTTCAGAGCATGAATTTGAAGTTGTATTAGAAATTAGTTCTTCAGGCTTAACGGATTCCTTATTATATTTTCGCAGTTTTTATTTTAAATGATTGTAAGCCTCCCATAATTTTCCGGAAGCGTTTATTTTACTCACGCTACTATAAGGTACAAAAATATACTTGAAGGTTCGTTAGGAAATTGTTCCACAATTTGCTTTGTTAAGTCAATAAAACGTGCAGAAGAAATTTTAAAATTGTCTCTATTATAGTCAAATTCTTTGTGAATAATTAATTGTGTAAGGAGATTTCTGTGCTGCGCTTAAATTTTTCGAAATATTTTGTAATAATTTGCCCATTGGCAGACTTCAGATAATTAGTGAGAGTATTATCACTCTGCGGTTGTAATTGAACATTTTCTGCACAATATATTTCTGCAGGAGCCGTATTAAAATGGGAGACTGCTTTTGAAGTTGAAGGTAATACTTCAGATTGAAAATAAATTGGAGAATCAAAGATAAACTAAAAAGCAGAATTTGTACAAGTCTTAGTGCCTGTTTCACCGCTTGCTGATAAAGTTTCAGATAGTTATCTGCCATATAACAGTATCTAACAGATAAAGGCTGCTGATATGTTTTTTCTGTTTCACCATCAAACTCCCTGATAAACTATCTGGCAGATAAGTTCCGAATAGGCTATCCGGGGATTTATCAGCAAGCGGTGAAACCGGCCCTTAATAATTAAAAAAACTTCCAAAAATACCTTTTTCAAATTCGTACAAATCGGAGTATCGATTAAATTTGTCAATGTGCCGTCTTCTTCATTAACTGAAGGTAGGGATGAAGCTTCTGAGTAATTAGAGCATGGTCTATATAAGTATAGAGTTAATAATGCTAGACTAAAACATATTTTCAAAGTTTTTACCTCAGTAAGAATTTCGTCTCTAAATCTCTTCCAAAAGAGTGCTCTAACGCCCTGTTTCTTAATCAAGTTACACACTGCTTCATATGTTAAAGCTTCAAAGCTCTCTTTGGTAAATTCTTCATCTAAAAACAAATTAAATCAAATTAAACAAATTAATTTATATGACAATTATAGAATCAATATTGAATTAATCATTTTAGATTTCTGTATTTTGTTCTTGTAACATTCCTTAAGTCTTTTAAATAAAACACGATGCTTACTGCTCGGCTGCTAATTCTAGAATGCCTTTTATTCGAATGTCAAATACAACCTTAGTATTGCCAGATACTACAGTTCTCATATATGAAATTATAGGCCCAGAAAAACCAAAGCTAAGACTACAAGCTACCCAACAGTGAACACACTCCAGGAAAATAATACAATAGTTTCTGATTTTACAGATTAAGACGAACAAATATTTTTGAGCAATATTAGTAATAACGCGAAATGTGGGGGCAAAAATTAATAAAAACCGATAAAATAATTTTCAACAAGTTTTATTTTGACATAGGAAAAAATTAAACCTTCATTCATTTTTAACATTCTGCTTTAAATAAAAAAAAATTAGATCTAAAAAGAAAGTCTTTAGTACGTCCAAAATATATAAGCTACAGGTTACTTGAGGTTATAGATACATTTTCACCGTGTTTAGTAGAAATTGATACAAGTAAATAAAGAAAAAACATTTTACTATAAAATTAATTTACCGCTATTTGCAATATTCGATGAGATGAGATGACTAGTTCCAGCAAGTTCCAACCAGTCCTAATGATCGCATTACATATTAAAAAAATATGTTGCCATTTAATAAATAAATATAGCGCAAATTTACATGCCGGCCTGCCTGAAAGTCCTCTCTAATTCAAGTTGCCAAAAAACTGAAATTTTCTTAAAAAAGTAATCAAGCCGGCTCCGTAAATTACCAAATTTTTTTTAAACTAATTTGAAAATGTGAAAGATTTGTATTTTCAAGTTCACATTTTCACATGCATATATGTATGTGATTAAATAACAAATAATGAACAATTGTTGCTTACCAATTAAAAATTGCAGTAAGTGAGAAAGTTCCCACCTTTCTAAATTACTTTTAATATACTCGTAATCCATTTAGGCACATAACAGACACTTTTTTATTATATTTAGTGAAGTAAAATAAAAGTAAATTGAAATTTTAGAATTAAATAAAAAAATTCACTGCACAAACAAATTTCAATGTAAAAACACAATTTAAATACAAGTTACCAGCTTGACTGCAGCACCGATATAAAACTAATGACGAAGAAAGATTTTCACAGTAGCAATTTGTAAAGGAGCCACAGCCACGCTCTTCGGTGGGTTCCTTTCATATTTCTCTATAGAGCATATGTGCTTCGCAATTATTTATTAATTGAGTGACTCTAAGTTTTAATTTTGGGCTATACATATATTTGTAGTTTTAATTCTTTAAATACCTCGTCAATACCGCGATGGTTATTTCTCAAATGTTCGCTTTTAATCATCTCGAACAACTTTCCTTCGTCCACTATATCTTCTAATAGCTTGTTACAGCGTATGATTCTAAAGTTTTTATTATTTAAGAAGTGCGTATGATATGTAGTCTCTAGAGTTTTAAAGAAATTTTCGTCTTCAATCAAGACGGCATTAAGGGATTTGGGGTTGAAACGGGTCTTCAGTAGCGTGATTGCAAATTGTTCATCAAACGATTTTGTATGGATAGTTGTTATAAATAATTTGCGAGGGAATAATAAAATACAACCGTTATAATTTTAGTCTATTTATTTGGAAAAGAGAGTTAAGCTATCACCGCCGTTGTTATCGCAAGAAGAATTGTTTCGAGCAAGTCCTTTCTATTTTATGTCAGGAGCTAGGGTTACCAGCTCCAGAATATTTTTCACATCCTCCGGCCGGGCGAGTAGAAGCATTCAGTTCTAGCGGGTACAAATGTTGAACAGCTCTTCTGGTGATGAATCCATTGGGAAATCGGATTTCACACGCGCGTATTTTACCATCGCGACCGGGGTAGGTATTAACAACCACGGCTGGTTTCCAGAAGAGTCTGGTAGTTACGTTGTCATGCATTAATACAATATCACCAACCTTAATGTTTGTGCCAAATCCAATTTTATTTAATGAATGGTGTGCTGACCGTAAGCTTTGAACATACTCAGTATTGAAGCGTTTTGAAAATTTATTACCAAGCTGGAATCGAATCTTCCACGCTGCTCGTATATCGGCATCAACTGGTTCTTCGCTGTTGTTGACCGAAGTGAAAACGTAGTTTCCCACAAGAAAACTGTTCGGCGTTAGAGGTGAGAGATCCTCTGGGTCATCACTAACATAAGTGAGTGGTCTGCTATTAATCACCGCTTCTGCTTCACAAAGAAGTTTCTCCAACTGATCCTTGTTTAGAACTGCCTTGCCTATAGTTATTTTAAGCACGTCCTTCACAACTTTAACCAGGCGCTCCCAGAAGCCGCCCCACCATGCAGCTCGCTCCACTATGAACTCCCACTGAATACCTTCTTTGCTAATAAAATCCTGAAGTTGACTACACTCAACTATTTTTCCTAATGGTCGAAGTTCTATACAAGCACGTTTAAATGTCCTAGCATTATCGGATAAAATTCTTTTCGGAGTACCTCTGCGTGCGAAGAAACGTCGAAGTGCGAGAACGCAATCCTCTGTGTTCAAGCTCGAAACTAATTCTAAATGCACAGCACGTATGACAGCACAAGTCAAAATCATGAAATAGAATTTTTTCGTCTCCTTGTCTGCTTTTGAGTTTTTAGCATATATTGGTCCAGCAAAATCGATACCGATTGTTTCAAAAGCTCTGGAAGTGGCTAAGCGATGTTTGGGTAGTGGTGCAACAGTTTGTACACCTGAGGGTCCTCTAAATTTCTGGCAAATAACACATCGTTTTTGTCTTTACTAGTTGTTCTTCCGATACGGAAATTTAACAACACCGTAAGGACGTCCGGAAGCAGATTTGGACCTTGAAAAAGATGCTGGTTTAAGGACAAAGCATTACCTGTACTCGCTGACGCGTCAAAGACTATTCGCAATTTTGTTGTTTCCTTGTCACGTCGATAAACTGGTCGGTGTGGCATAAAAAATATTTTATCATAATTATTTGAATTGGGAGGGACTCTTTCAACTATCCCAGCTTGTATCATCTTTTGCATTTCAGAGTCGTACTCAAGCAGGTTTTTCGGTACACGTGATAATTTTTCTATTAATTTTTTAAAACGCACAGTAGCACCTTTATAATTGTTGTCAACTTTGCAATTGGGATCACGCCACAATAAACTCGCTTCGTATTGTTCTTTACTTTTCTTGATAGAGCTCCTAAATTCATTTTCATCCGGTTTTCGTTCAACAATGCCAATGGATTCTAAATCCCAAAACTTTTTAACGTCACAATTATTATCGTTGCACACATTCAACAATGAGCAAGTAGCTGCACACAGCACATTGATTTCCTTATCGTTATTTAAAACCGGTCCTTGAAGAGTCCAGCCTAATATTGTGTTTGTGGCGATTAATCCAGGTGACACTTGCTTTATTTCATCTAAAACTATGGATCCGAAATTATCTGCACCAATTAATAATGCAAGTCCATCACAAACATTAAATTTACTGTCATCAGCCAGAAGCATGCCAGTAAATATTTTGGAATCTGCGTTTGGCATCGGTAGAACATCAATACAAATGCTTGGAACCACAACTGCTAGCAAAGAAACAATTTTTTCACTGTGTATGCTTTTAATTTGCACTCGCACACGATCAAACGATTTAGCTGGTGATTTTCGTTGACTACCGAAGGGAAATATACGCAAATTAATTGTATCAAACAATTTTATCCCAAGCTTGGAAACTACACTTTCTGTAATGTATGTTCGCTGACTTCCACCATCTATAATCAATCGCACGGCTAACGCAGCGGTACTAGAAGGTGATGTCGACATCACAAGAGCACGGGCCGTTTGCAAAAGTATATCGGGATGCTGGCATGAAACTGAACACAAATTAGCAGAGTCTGATGAAGCTGTTGGCGTTTCTTCGCGTGCGCGCGTTCGATTCCTTGAAATAAATGTTTTGTATGATGGATCTCACATTGAAGTGGAATGTCTCCCGTTGCACTTTGCACGCTTAATATTTTTATTAGCACATTCTCGTGAGCTATGTCCCTTACCTGTGCATCGAAAACATCGCCCTGCTCTTTTCAAAATGTCCTTTCTTTGTTGTAGTGAGATAGAGCTGGAACATTTATGTGAAGAATGATGATTTGAATTGCAAAAGCAGCAACCTCGCGTCATTCCGTCAGTAGTCATAAGCCCTGCGGCAGATTTTATGATTTTTGGATGTGAAACTGTTGGCGACGCAGACGGTGATGCCGTAGAAGATGATCGCTCCAGGGACTCCACTTCCTTTTTTAAGAATTTTAGTATTATTCTTAATTGCGAATCATCGCAAATACTTGATGAGGAATCGTCGTCTAGGGATGCGGCAACATCTTGACGACCGCTGTTAGAGGCATCATCCGCATCGTTTAAATTATTTGCGTTTCTGTAGTAATCGGCTGCTAGTTCTCTGGGCATGCATCGCAGTAGCAGGGGTTTGAGCATTACGGAGTATTTTGAAGATGGCACTCTTAATGATGTCAGAGACCTTGTGTGCATGGTCACATCATTGAATAGTTTACGCAATCCACCAACATCCTTTCGAGATGAAACCGTTTGTAGGGCTGTAAGCTGTTGCATCGTATAATCAATCAGCTTACCGTTATCTCCATATTCTTCCTGTAGCATGGATATGGCAGCCGCATAATTCTCGTCAGATGGGATGAATCCCGCTATAGAATCCGCTGCCTTTCCCGTTAAATGATGTTGAAGATAATTAAATTTGTCAGCTCCTGACAAATCTGGCCGTTCATGCACGGCTGTGCGAAAACGTTCCCAGAATGGGATCCACTCCTTGAAGTTCCCTGAAAATGTTTTAAGGGCCAAATGTGGAAGCTTCGCGCCTGTGAGAATGCCAAATTTGCTTTCCTGAGATGACGGCATTGCTGCGGAACTCCATTCACGGTTGCGAGTTTGCTCTAACCTCTTGAGCCTTACCTGTAAGCGACTAATGAGGCTAACTGCCTTATCCTCATACTCGGCAATCGCTTCGCTTTCCTTTTGGAAATCTTCCAACTTTATAGAAGGTCGCAATGCTGCGTTGGCCTGAAGAAGCGATTCTCTTACGGCAGTAATGCGTTGGAGGTAAACGCTGCATTCTTCCTCGATGGTGTCTAAATTAGAGCCTTCACTTATTTACGATTCCGCAGACGTTAAATATTCTTGCGCGGCGTTCGTTATTTTCGTTAACTGCGCTCGATAAATTCCTCGACTCACGTTATCCATTTTTTATTTATTGTGTTTTATTAACAAACCGATTATTAAATGTCTCCGTCCCGGGTTTCGGCACCAAAAATATAAATAATTTGCGAGGGAATAATAAAATACAACCGTTATAATTTTAGTCTATTTATTTGGAAAAGAGAGTTAAGCTATCACCGCCGTTGTTATCGCAAGAAGAATTGTTTCGAGCAAGTCCTTTCTATTTTATATCAGGAGCTAGGGTTACCAGCTCCGGAATATTTTTCACAGTTGTGTGATTATTGTTAAATATTTGCTTCCTGATTATTCTTAACGATCCTGTAGTAAACTTGTGGATTACAATTTGGTTTTTAAAGACATTTAAGGCGGAATTGCTAGTAGGTATCGAAATATTTTCCGCAAAAAGGTTTTGTCAGGTTGTATTCTGGACAGTGCGTCGGCATTACTGTTCTTTGTCCCTTTTTTATATTTGATCTCATAATCGAATTCAGATAATTTCAACCTCCACCGTATCAATTTCGAGTTTGGTTCTTTGATAGAAAAAAGCCATGTTAGTGGTTTATGGTCGTTTTCGATGATGAATTTTCGTCCAAAAACGTATGGGCGAAAATACTTTGTGGCCCATACTACTGCAGGCAATTCCTTCTCTATTGTACTATAGTTCACTTCATGTTCGTTGAGTGTGCGACTTGCATAGCAGATAGGATGATTGTCCTGGGATAAAATCGCTCCTATTGCAAACTGACTTGCATCGGTTGTAACCGTAAAGGTTTTATTGAAGTCAGGATACCTTAAGATTGGATCACTGACCAGAAGTTTCTTAAGGGTTTCAAAGCTTTCTACATACTCAGGGTCTTGAATATTCATTTTTACATCCTTTTTCAGGTATTTAGTCATAGGCTTTGCTATTTTAAAATAATTCCTGATAAATTTACGGTAATAACCCGTAAGGCCTAGGAATTGTTTTATTTCCTTCGGCGTTTTTGGTAAAGGGAATTTTAGTACACACTCGATCTTTCGAGGATTAGGCTTAATACCATCTTGCGTAACTATATGTCCGAGAAATTTGGCTTCTCGTTTTAAGAATTCCGACTTGTCTAGTTGGACTTTTAGATTGACTTCTCTCAATCTATGGAAGATTTTCCTCAACGACTCTAAATGCTCTTGCAAAGAGGTCGAAAATATAATTATGTCGTCTAGATAGACGAAGCAGATTTTATTAATATAATCGGACAAGACGTTGTTCATAAGGCGCTGGAAGGTTGCCGGGGCTGTCTTCAGTCCGAATGGCATACGAAGGAACTCGTAATGTCCTCCTTCAACGCTGAACGATGTCTTATGGATATCTTTCTCTGCTACTTCTATTTGGTAGAAGCCCTTAGCTAAGTCTAGCGTAGAGAAGTGTTGACATCTACCAAGTTTCTCTAGTATTTCGTCTATATTTGGCAGAGGATATTTGTCATCAGTGGTGGCTTCATTCAACTTTCTATAGTCGATGACCAACCTCCATTTGCGTTTTCCGCTCGCATCCAGTTTTATTGGGACTATCCACTTGGGTGCCGAATAGGGAGAGTTGCTAGGTCTAATTATCCTCTTTTCTAGCATCTCTTTTATCTGCGATTGCACCTCACGTTTGTGAATGTACGGATATCGGTAAGTTTTGGCAAAAATTGGTGCCGAATTTGGTGTGCGAATTTCATGCTTTATCGCGTTAGTGAAGGTTAAATCGGAGTCTTCCCTGTAAAATATGTTTGAATAGCTTTTTACCAATCGTAGAAGCATTTCTTTTTCTTCGTAGTTTAAGTGGTTGACCCGTAATTGGTCAGGCAGGGGTTTGTTTTCTACCTCTTCAATAATATTAAAATTTTCTTCGTCTACTCTTCCTACTTCGGTTAATTGGGGAATTTTTATCTCAGAGTTTTTATCTAATATCTCAATTTCTGCACAGATTGCGTAGTTTTCTATATTGTAAATACCTTCTCTGATAATAAATGAGTTATCATTAGCCCTTTGTTCTTTAAGATATCCTAACCCTTCCTTCTGAGGTACGGGTATACACATTTCAATAATATCTCCACTATCTTTTATATCTTCGTCTAGTTTGAAGTATAACTTTAATTTATTTTTGCCACAAATTAATAGATCATTCTCATAATCTACTTTAGCATTGAGTGGTTTAAGGTTATTATTTCCGATTAACCCGTGGTAATCCGTATGAAAAGGACATAAGAACATCTCGACTTGATTCGAAGGATCACATAATTCTTTAAATAATGGAATCTTAACTATTTCTTCTATATCTACTCTATGTTTAAGTGTCCTAACTCTAAAAGGTTGGGCGAGTTTTGCTATCCATTTTGGGTGACAGATATTTGGGTTTATGACTGAATGTGTAGATCCTGTATCGATAATAAATTTTAAAGGAATTGTCTTAGATTCTACTACTATATAGGGAAGGTTGGGTCTGAGGCTTGAGATTGAAAATTTGGATAAGCGTCTTGTGGATTTAGTCGCACTGGAGCTGCATATGCTAGATCTATTTCCATAGGTTCAGGCCCATTTCTGTCTTCTTGTTTAGATCTAAAGTTATTATTAGTGTGATTTTGGTTGTAGCGGTTATTATTTTGATTAAAATTATTAGAACGACTATATTGGGGACTATAATTATTTTGATTGAAATTCTGATTCTCTCGAGGAAGGTGTCGAGAATTAAAAGAATTTTGCCTAAATCTAACATCTTGTGATCTTATGTTACGATCTTGAGAAGTTGGCTGACTTCGTCGGTTGTTATTTTCTGGTCTATTGTTAGAGTCTCGGTACTGTCGTTGTCTGTTTTCAGGTTTATTTTTCTGTACATTGTTCTGACCGTAGGGATTATAAAATGCATGTTTAGACTCGTACAAAATATTCATTGCGGTCTCTAGATCGCTTGGTGCTCTACAATATAGTATCGATTTCATTGGTTCTGGGATTTTATTTTTAAAGATATTTAAGGCTGAGTTAATGTTGGCTGTTAAGGCTAGTCCTAGAGTCGCATTGTCAAAGTTATTTTCTTGAGCTGTTTTAATATTTAGACGTCTCAATATCGTCCTGATCTCGTTGTAGAAATCTTGGCTATTGGTTTTAAAATTTACACTTCTAAGGTCGTCGAAGAGTTGTTCTGCGGATTTGCGATCTCCGAAATTATTAACTAGCAACGATTTCGTTTCTCCCCATGATTTTATATGGTAATTTATTTCAATCACTTCGCGCGCTCTACCTTTTAACTTCGATTTTATTGTGTCAGAGAAAACTAATTGAGAAAGTTCATCGTACCGTTGTAGAGTTGGATGTATTCTATCAATAAGGTCTATGAAATTTTGTAAGTAGAAGGGGTTACCGTCGAATTCCGGTAATTTTGAAAGGTATTTAATGGGGTCTATAGCTATTGAAGGAGTAGGGTTAGGTAAATGTATGTTTTCGGGGTTTAAAGCATTAAGGCGGCTTCGCATACCTTCTAATGTGTTTCTAAGATTGTTACCTAATTCGTTAACATTTACTTCTTCGTTCGCCATTATGGAAATATAGAATTGAAATTAAAAGAAATTCAAGACAACTTGAGTACGTTAATTTAACTTTAAAACGAAAGATTCCCGCAGGCTCAACACATATACGTTTACACACTAGAGAACTTTTTACAAATGACACGAAAACAACAATATATAATCACACAAAAAAAAAATAATGGTCAGTTAAACGTGAGAGGGGCAAAAAATTGTAGATGGTAATAATAAAAAAATGTAATAATATTGTAAAAAAAATTTCACTTAAAGCAGAAATGATAAAATCTTAACTAATATTTTCTCCATTTAATAAAAAAGAAAAAGCAAATAAAGTAGTAATATTTAATGTAAAACAATGTAATTACTAGAATTTAAAATAATATCTTTAATATATTCTTTTTCACTTGATATGAATAATTGAGAAAAAATTATAATAAAATAATCCTACTTGTTCTAAACTAGTGAGTTCAGAGTTCCACCGATGTCTTCTATGATGGGATGAGGTGGTTGTTCCAGCGATGATTTCCTTATTAGGTTGTTGGTTGGCAATTCCAGCGATGTCTTCTTCAATTAGATAGTAGTGGTTATTCCAACGATGATTTGTTCGATAATTTTGCGATGTATTCTTCGATTGTTGGCTGCAATCTTCTTCGACTAACAGCTGCAATTTCCTTTGTCTATCAGCTACAATTTGACTGGCTGATAATTCACTTTTATCCTTTTTTTTTGCTTTTTGGTCACAAACACTCTGGTTCTGTTTTTCCACGAATCTTTTCGCCAGAATAAATTATATCGCACGTTTAAGTAATGAAATACACGCGTCGTCGTTCTATCTTAAGAACCGTTTTAAATTCGACACTACGCGCGATCCTACCGACTGCGTCACTAAAATAATTGAGCGTTGGTAAAATAAAAAAAAAGCGGTGCGCCGGGCCACGGCGCTTCGCGCTGTGGCGATTATCACGTGACAACTACCATGTTGCTCGTTATCTGTTATGCATTACATGCAATATATAATAAACACAATATACATATAATTTTGCAGTATTTTTATTTTTTTATTCGTTCTCAAATGTAACAATAGCCGTGTTTTTTTAATGAAATATATAGTTCTTCCCCATACAAATCTGAAAACCCAGGTTTTATCGGAGTTCTTATCGAGGTTTTGGGAAATTTCTTAATTTTCATATTTCATACTTTCGGGGTTTGGCATGTTGTTTCCGGGGTTGGCATGTTGCATACTTTCGGTGGTCGGAGAGACGTAATTTAAAAATAAAAACAACAGGAAAGTGATGAGAGCAAATTTATAACAAATAATTGATTTTTTAGAAACATATTTATTATTTTCTAGCGAGGATTTCGTGTAACAGTGTAAAAAATAACTCTTAACTTCCGTTTAATTTTGAAATTTTTAAGCATCGAAGTATGCGCTTTTATGAAATTTCCCTTGTCGTTTTTTTTTAATGAACTCGATGGAAGAACTATATAGTTCATTAAAAAAAACGGCTAATGACAGCCACTACTACATACAGCGTCAGTCACGCCACTCGTTGCCACTACTACATGCAGCGTAAGCCACGCCCACACACACGGTTATGCGACACTTTGTCGCTTGGGCATCCCGGCTAACCGTTTTATTAGACGTTGTCACGTCAAAACAACAGGAAAGTGATGAGAGCAAATTTATAACAAATAATTGATTTTTTAGAAACATATTTATTATTTTCTAGCGAGGATTTCGTGTAACAGTGTAAAAAATAACTCTTAACTTCCGTTTAATTTTGAAATTTTTAAGCATCGAAGTATGCGCTTTTATGAAATTTCCCTTGTCGTTTTTTTAATGAACTCGATGGAAGAACTATATAGTTCATTAAAAAAAAACGGCTAATGACAGCCACTACTACATACAGCGTCAGTCACGCCACTCGTTGCCACTACTACATGCAGCGTAAGCCACGCCCACACACACGGTTATGCGACACTTTGTCGCTTGGGCATCCCGGCTAACCGTTTTATTAGACGTTGCACTTCAAAAAAAATAAAAATCGATTTAAACACTTTGAATAAGTTGATTTATTTATTTAATGAAAAACCACTCTAGTTTGGAGCAAACAAATTAATAAAACTATTAAAGTTTATTTAATTATGAAACAATTCAATTATAAAACAATACAAATAATTCGGATAAAACTTATTATAATTCTATTTAATTATATGAAAAACTTGCGAATAACAAATCGGACCGCACCATTTGGAAATTAACTCTGAACTGGACTTTAAAGAAAAGCTCAAGTTTTCCTTGGGACGCGTTAGCTATCTATATTCTCACGGTGAGGACAGAAAATTCTTAGGAATTGTATGTTCCACCGGAAACTCGTGTAAAAATGCGCTTACTGCATCATGTCTAGCGCGACATGAGAAATTGCAAAATAAATTGTTCTAAATAAAATTAAGTGAATATGAAACTTGAAAATGAACTTTAAATGGAATTTCTTAGGTTCAAATAAGAACATTATCTTTTAATAAGAAATGAATAGGATATTCGCGGATTTTAAATGGGGGATCATATGATAGGTTTTACTGTAACACTTAGATTCGACTCCTGGCGAATAAATTTCGTCTTGATTTTTACATTGGTCTGTCCTCCTTTGCATTTAGAGAAAATAAAAACACATATTATTAAAATTACAAAAATAATGACAATGTCAGTACTAATGCTTGTAACCACTTCCAATTAGTTTCAAATTTGATTTCTTCTAACTTTTTAGTATTATTAATGAACTTAAAGTACAATTTTTCAGGATGAAATTCATTTAAAACATTTCTTATCGTGATATTACGTTCTACATTTGGTAGGATTTTTTCATAATATTCGCCAATTTTATTATCAAATTGCAGATTATTTATCGCAATAGTGCAATTTTCAAATCTAATTACATTATTTCTTTTAATTTTTATAATTTGTTGTTGACCACAAATATACTAATAAAGTCTCATTTAAATTTTTTGTTACTATAATATTGTCGTCGATTAATCTGACTTCTTCTACATTATTTCTTTTATAGTTACATCTCATTTCTCTAAAGTTTAAAAGATTCGAGATACAATCATCTTCAAATTGGACTAGCTCCCTTTTGAGGATGTGTTTCTTTTCAATATTTGTAAAAACATATTTCTGAGAAGTAATTATTTTGTTGATATCAGTATTTAGTTCCAATGAATTATTTTTATTTGGGATCTTCTCGATCGAAACTCTAAAATACATCTCATGGACGAACTTTGGTACTGACAGTACAAATACGATTAAATTGTTTTTGAAAAGTACACAATTTTTTATGTAGGGAAATTTTTCAATTGTAATATTGTAACTCAATATTTCTTCTTGCGACAAAATATTTCTGGGTAAAATTTCTAATTTACTAACTAAAATTACTTCTTTAATGTTAGAAATTTGGTATAAGATCGTGTTAATATTTTCGCTTACTGCAGTCATAATGGTAAACATTTGTAATTCTTTGTGAACTTGATCAACGTGTATTTCAAGTTCGTTTATTTTTGTGCTTATTTTATCTTGTACGGTATTCACCTGATTTGTGATATTTAGTATTTGGTCTGAAAGTTGTTTATTGATTTCGCCTTGGTCATTTAAATTGTTAATAATTTGATTATCAATTTGATTGATTGTTAATAATTTGATAGGTTATTTATTAGTTTTGGTATTTCATTTTTCTTTTGAATTGTTTATTGTATCTTGGTAAGCGTTCATTGTTAATTTGCTGATAATTTTCGTCCGATTCTCTAACATTTACTTTTTTATGATACGGTTGGAGCTTAGTAGCTCTATTTAATTTAAGATAGTTTGTCTTCGTGTCTTTCTCTATTTCGCTTTTGAATGGTTGTTTTTTTATTTTTTAATATGTTTTTATGTATCGAATCGTATTCTTCGACGCCAATATTTCCATTTAAAAAGTCTATTGGTCTTTTTCCCGTGGACGAATGAATGGTTTCGTTATAAATTTTTACGCTTTGAATGATTGGATCTCCGTCGAGTTCTTTGTTCTTTCTCAATTACGCTAAGTATTCTCAAGTCTTCGTTAAGGGTATTATGAAACCGTTCTACGTCTGAATTACTCGTGTGATTGTTTGGTGTGGTAAAATGAACCTGAATTCCTTCATTTGTTAAGAAATTTATGAAATTTAGACTGTTAAACGCTTTTCTCGATCCGTTATAATTGTTCGTGGTTTACCAAGGGATGAAATGTATTGCATTAGATCGTCTTTTAAGTCTATCCAAGTTCTCGATTTAAGTGGTATTACTTGGGCATGTTTTGTAAACTTATCAATAATCATAAGGCATTGAACACCTTTGCTTTTGAACCAGATGTCCATATGGATAATATCCAGCGGTATATTCGGCGTTTCTGTAGTTTTAAATGGGAGTTTTAATGGGTGCCTTTCATACTTGGCAGAATTGCATATATGACAATTATTAATTATTTTTTGAATTTCTAATTTTAATTTGGGGAAATAGACCTTTGGTTTTAATTCTGATTGTTCTAATATTTTTTCATGAAGCTTGTGACGTTCAGTTATTTATTCTAATAAGAAGTTACATTTGTTTAGTTTAACCCGGCGTTAGTTAGGTGGAAAAATATAACAAGTTTAGTAAGGTGGGGTCTCAGGGACCCCACATGCAGTCGTATAAGAAATAAATGTTTACATTTATTCCAAGTATATTAGACTAAATACTTTTTGATTATAATATAAGGAGTAAAAATAAAACAGGAAATCAAAAATAAACAAATGTTTATTACACAAAAATACGTATTAGGGGAGAGGGGGGCATAACGGGGACGTTAAGGGAAATAAACAATAAAAGAATAAACAGAATATATTTATTAATTAAAACTAATCACAACACTTCGGTTACATAATAAATTATAATTTCGCATAGAATTCGGTGAGGTAACTAATAAAATAATGTTTTAATTCTAATTTTATGAAACCCTCATGAAAACCTCATCGTGCCCCAGGGTAGGGGCAGTATAGGGTACTCAATTCGGGGCAGTACGGGGTACAGGGTTATTTTGCGTCACAGAATGAGCAGATGTGGATTTCTTCTGCATTGTCATCGTCAACACCAGCACAAGCTGTATGAGCCCAACCTCCACATAGTTGACAGGCCACCCAACCCTCCGAAGACTTCAAATATGTGTGGTTCACGTCAGCGCAATACAGGCATAACGTATCCTCGTCTACATTTTCTACGTCAAAGTGAGCTTTTTGGGTCTTCTGTTTCTTCGAGTTTTTCTTCGACCTGGGAACATCTGGATTTGAACACTTCTTCGTTCTTTTAAGTTGTTCTCGTTCTGCTAACTCGTTTTTGTATGGGGTTGAAGTAAGAACAACAGTCTTCCCTCTGCGATAGTTTTTCCTCGTTTGGTTTCTTTGCGCGGCTGTTGGGATCGCTAGAATATCCTTGGGAGAAGCATTTTCGAAGGAAGTTGTTAAGTCACGACATACTTTTCGTATCGGAGATCGGATTAAGCTATCTTCGTTTTGTCTGGATGGTCCAGGCTGAGGCTCTGAGGTAGCAGTTCTCTGATGTAAAACTGGCGGAGTTGCAGGCAAAATTGGTTCAAGTGGGTCCTCTTCAAGGGAAGGCGGCAGTTGTTGCTGGATTTCGGCAGTTAAAGAAGCTGTTTCAGGCTCATTATTCGTTAGCGGTACGTCTGTTGTTGATGCAGCTAAAAAATCTGAATCCGTAAAGTTGTTTTCATTGAATGGCCATATGCCACATTTTTTGAACGCATTGATTGCTGTAGACATTGTTGCAGCTTGAATATATGCATGTGCAAATATTTCACTTATTTGAAAAGTTGTTATTATTCGCCCCGGGTGCGACCTTAACCAGTTAGAGCAAGCATGGTCATAGTATACACTCAAAGGTTTCATAAAGCCAACATCCAAGGGTTGGAGCCTGTGGGTGCAATGCGGGGGAAAGCAAAGCATTACAACACCATTCTTGCGTGCATTTTCAATAACCTCTATGTTTTGCGTATGCGTTACGTGACCATCTAGAAGAAGCAACACTGGGTTAGTTATTGACGCAGCAGAAAACTTGACGAACCGTTGGAACCAGGTCATAAACGTCTCAGTAGTCATCCAGCCTCGAGTGTTGCATTCTGCCGTCGTCCCTGGAGGAGCTCGATCCAATAACTCTTGCTTCATTCTCTGCCGAGGGAATATTAGCATGGGAGGCATGTAAGTTCCGGCTGCATTAAAACATACCTCTACCGTAACCGTCTGTCCTCGTTCCGCTGAAGAAAGTGAGCCTACCTGTTTTCGTCCCCTTTCTGCAATAATTTTGCTCTTTGTTTTGGAAACGCATGATATGCCAGTCTCATCGCAATTATATATTCTATCTGGCGTCAGATTATATTTGTCATATACTTCTCCGAGCAAAGAATAGAATTTATCCACAGCCACTTTGTTAAAGCCCATTGCTCGAGCTGCCGATGTAGCTTCTGGTTTGCGGATGGATAAATCCGGGTGACGCTTCATGAACCCTTTTAACCAATCTACGCCAGCTATCTTTTTATCATGGTTAAATTTGTGAGCCTTAGCATTTTTTTCCGCCAACTGATATGCTAGCCTTCGTAGGACGACAGTGGTTAAACCAAACAAACGTTTCTCCATTTCTTTAACATACCTCACGAGCTCCTCTTCTTCTTGTTTGGAAAACACGGGTTTGAAGTTACCTGAACTTGAGTTAAGAGACAGCTCGCCTTTCCTTGTTTTGGCGACGTGACGCTCCAATGTGGTCTGTGGAACACCGTATAGATGAGCTGCTTTTCTGTAGCCCGCCTTTTTGCTTAAAACTGCATCTATTGCCTGTTTCATGCTTTCTACAGACCAACTGCCTCTCGAACTTTTCTTTTTGTACGTTCGTACCATTGTTTATACCTAAAACAAAATAAATTATATTATCAAATGAACAGATCATTCCTTCAGACAGACTACTTACATAACAGGGGCATAATGGGGACAGAAGTTACGGGGCACAATGGGGTACCCCATCGCACCCTATGTCCATGCCCCCGTTATGCCCCCATGTCTAACATTATTTTATATAATAAAAAACAATGAATCGATAGTTAGAGTGATTTTGTTCAACACATATCAATAAGTAATGTCGTTAGAAAAACACAATAAAAAAAAAAGATAGTAGTAATGTAAACACTTACCTTTTCACATTTGTTTTTGTAATCACTCAAAATTAGATCTAATTACGTTGAAAAAAGTTTTTTATCCTAAAAAAAAAACGCGCGCAGTCTAGTCGCCGATCCCTGACAGACTGA
This sequence comes from Thereva unica, assembly GCA_949987705.1. Taxonomy (NCBI): domain Eukaryota; kingdom Metazoa; phylum Arthropoda; class Insecta; order Diptera; family Therevidae; genus Thereva; species Thereva unica. The sequence continues at coordinate 61,933,336 of OX465282.1, forward strand.
AGACTGGTGCAAAATGGCCGCCTATTAGCGCCAATAACACACGTCTAATGTGTGTAGTTACTTGTATGCGTTGGTGGCCCCGTCGTGCCTCGCGTCCCCGTTATGCCCCCCCCCCTTCCCCTAATTAAACATATTCTTTTTATAACAAAAATATACTATTCATTAGTTTAACATTAACATAAATAAATCACTTCTTTTTAGGAACTTGGTAAAACTTAACTAAGAACTGTCAGTGCCTGATGTGTTCGCACAATCAGGACACCAAGGAATTACATATGTGCTCGAGATACACGTTTTGCGCATTTTTGGCAGCAATAGCTTGTTTTTTTATCCTTATTTCTTGGACAAATTTCACACCTCCTTCTCATACTTTTATTTTTTTTATGTGGTGGTTCGCTTGTGCCAGCCAGCCGCTTGACGCTCTCACGTAGTGAAATTGGCAGACGCGGATTGCGGCTCCTTTTTTGTATGTGAGGTGTGATAAGTTGTTTACTTAAATCTTTCAAAAAAAACCTCCGTTTTATTGAAGAGGTATTATTGCATTTGTATATAATATATGCATTTATAGCTCCAACATTCATTAGAGTAAAAAACAATGTCAAGGGCCAGCGACGACTCGGTCGGCTTACGCTAAATAATGCAGACATTCCGTCTACTACATCAACTCCACCTTTAGTTTCGTTATAAAACAGAATGACCTCCGGCTTAGAAGTTTCCTCATCTACATTGTCATCGTAGTGCAATGTGGAGATCATGACAACATTCTTGTTTTTCCTTGGCACAAATGAAGCTATGGTAATATTGGGTTGAAACCCAAAAATAGTAGTTAATGGGCTTCTTTTCTTGGTATTGACGAATTCTAGCGGCAATTCTCTTTTATTTTTCTTCATTGTCCCCACCATAGTCAAGTTGTAGTCTTCTAATAAGGATTGGGCCAATGGATAACTGGTAAACCAATTATCTAGGGTAACATTCCGACCCGTTCCAGCTATTGGTGTAATCATCCTTGTCACAACTTCAGAAGGGGTGTTTGAAACTTTAAAAGGGCCTTCAGGTTGTGCTCCAACATATACTTCCATTTTAGAAGTATAAAATGATTTGGCATCAACCAAAGCAAATACTTTCATACCGTATTTTGCTGGTTTGCTTGGTATATATTGCCGGAAACTGCATCGTCCGCGAAAACCTTCCAATTTTTCATCAATCGTTACGTTTTGTCCTAACGAATAAACAGACTCACACGTTTTATTGAAATTATCAAAAATTTCTCTAATTGGAGCCATTTTGTCGAAAGACCTTCGTTCAGTCCGAGTACTTCGGTCATCAAATCTTAGACACCTCAGAAGGAAACGGAAACGGCAAAGTGACATTGTACTTCTAAATAATTCAACACCGGTACCATTTGAGGCCCATAAATCATCAAGATTCTGATGGCTAGACTTGGAGACACCCGCTAAATATAAAAGTCCAAAGACGGCCTTCAATTCAGCCATATCAGTCTTTTAAACATTGCTCTTATTTGCATAATTTACTTGCTTCCTTTGTATCTCGTCGTTCGTGTTCTTCAAAATTAGTTCTAACTCACCATCGCTAAAAAAGATATTCCAGCAATCTAGTACCGATTTTGCATTTTTTGCATTCCCAATAACACCAGGTTTTTGTGTAATTATGTTATGTGCTCGAGTTCTCACTCGAGATCGTAACTTGTTTTTATTCCACTTTGTGTGGCTGTCTTTCGCCAAATAGTAAGGTTCTTGTGTGGACTCCTGTTCTGAATATTCTTCCTCACAATCCTGTTCTGTATCAGAATCATGGTTGCTGAATAACTCTAAATCAACTTCACTGTCATCATCTTCACTAAATTGTTCGTCATCTGTCAAAACTTCATGTATGAGTTGCTGTAACCTCTCTTCTTCACGCTCGTAACTCATCTGGAAAGAAAAGTTATATAGCAAACACGGTAAAAATATTTACCGAAACATATTTTCTATAATCAATATGCAAAACTGCACAAAACACAGCACTTTAAGATGTAATTTTAGTACATTATACATGAAAGAAACTTACGTCTGCGATAGAAAAATGAGTAACACTTTTAGTAAGGTGGGGTCTTACGGACCCCAGCATAATTCACACGTCTTCACTCTATAAACCCTTGCGCGCAACTAATCGTCGTCAACTACGTCGTATAGCAGGTTTTAAAGGGGGAAGCTACACTGAGCCTAGACACACTGATATGCGTAGGTCTAAAGTAATTTTCAATTTGAGTTTTCTTGGGGTCTGTGAGACCCCACCTTACTAACGCCGGGTTAAGTAATTTATTTTTGGAGAAGTATTTAAGGTAAGTATTTTGAAAAACATTATAAAAGTTGATGTCGTTAATCATAATACCAACAATACCTTTAAGCGGTAAATGCGTTTTAAGGATATTTAAGAAAACAATTTTATCTGGATTAGGATTTATAAAAGTTTTCCGATTTCTTCCGAAGACTTTCTGGAAATCTTCTTTTATTAACGCACCTTTTTCTACAATAATTTGGGTTTTATACAAGTTGAGCGGCGACTCAGATATTGGAATGTGTTCCGTGCTATCTTCATTAGCAGAGTGTACAGTTGCACCCGTTGATGATATTTCGTCGATTTCTGTTTCATTCGCATTTATTTCCACTCTCGACAAAACATCAGCAACCGTATTCTCTTTGCCATTCAGGTATTCAATATCAAAATTAAACTCTTCCAGTTTGATCTTCCATCTTTGCAATTTTGAATTAGGTTCTTTGAGGTTGTGGAGCCATTGTAGGGGCTTATGATCTGTTCTTATTAGAAACTTTCGATCGAATAAAAAAGGCCGGAAGTATTTTGTCGCCCAGACGATGGCGAGAAGCTCCTTTCGATTGTAGAATATCGCAATTCATGGTCATTTAATGTTCTGGAGACATATCATACGGCACGGTTATCTTGTGATAAGACTGCCCCGATCGCAAAATTGCTGGCATCTGTAGTTAGTACAAATTTCTTACTAAAATCAGGGTAAATAAGAATAGGGTCTGTGGTTATTGATAATTTTAATTTGTTAAAGGCTTCTTTGTATTCAGGATTATTGACATCTATACGTCTATGCTTTTTTAAGCAGGCAGTCATAGGCTTCGCTATTTTAGCGAAATCCTTAATATACTTCCTATAGAAACCAACCAACCCTAAAAATGATTTAATTTGTTTGGGGGTTTTGGGCATAGGAAATTTATGGATTGCTTCTATCTTCATTGGGTTTGGTTTCACGCCGTTTGTAGTCACAATATGACCTAAGAATTCAGTTTCGTGCTTCAAGAATTCACTTTTATCTAATTGAATTTTCAGGTTTGCATCTTGCAACTTTTTCAAAATTTTTTGTAACGAGTCGAAATGTTCCTCTTTACTAGAACTAAAAATGAAAATGTCATCTAAATAAACATAGCAAATTTTACAAATAAAATCCTTTAAAACTGCATTAACTAGTCTTTGGAAAGTGGCAGGAGCATTCTTTAAGCCGAATGGCATCCTGACCAATTCGAAATGCCCGTTGTCTGTGCTGAAGGCTGTCTTTTTGACATCCTCTTAGGTCACCTCTATCTGGTGGAAACCTTTTGCCAGATCTAGCGTCGTAAAGTACAAAGACCGTCCCAGTTTATCGAGTATGTCATCGATATTTGGTATAGGGAATTTATCTTCAATAGTGATATTACTCAGCTTCCTACATATAATCAACAACGATGCGCCACTTTTGCTTCCGTGACGCGTCTTGTTTTTTGGGTACTACCCATATAGGAGCTGAATATGGAGAGTCACTTGGACTTATAATTCCTTGTTGAAGCATATCGAGAATTTGATTATTAACTTCTTCGCGGTGTACTTGAGGATATCGATAGAGCTTTGTGTAAATTGGAATTTCGTTAACAGTAGGGGAAGTCGGGGTATTGTGAGCCACCTTTATATATTGCCAATGCGCTGTTATAAAATGAAGTTTTCCTTCAAATTTCAACGTTGGATGTTGTAGTATGAAGAATTACCTTTCTTATAGTCACTATTCTTTAATCGAATATTTTCAAATTACATGATCCCCAGACGATTGCAAAAAATTTGCATTTTCTTAAGTTTAAAAAATCTCGGGGAATCGTGAGCCACTTTTTAAATTAAATAAAAATAGCATTATTTTTGTTAGAAAAGGTTTATTTATGCTTTGAATGACAAAATAATTTTGAGAAAACAAGTAAAAAATTAGGGAAATCAATCTGAAATGCAATGCTCGCAAGTCCAATAACTTGCGGTCATTCTAGCGCATTTCAAGTGGACTGCGCGATCGCAGAGGTCGCAATGGATTGTGTTTTGGTGGCTCATCTTTTTCGGCATATTTTTCATGCAAATTATGCAGAAATCAACGTCCTCTTCCACGTCAGTATCGGTGTGAGACAGCTGTTTTTTCTGCGCAGTCTTGGATTTGCCACGAACTTTTCGCTTCTTTGCCGCTGGTGCTTTGTCTCTTTTTGCTTCTCTCTCCCGCTTTTTCTCGGCCTTCTCACGAAGCTCACTCAGAACTTCTGGCGATGTCAAAACAGCAGATTTCATTGATTTACGGCCACGATTCGATTTCTTAGCTGGCGTGCCAGCTTTCAATGGTAGGGCGGACTGCAATGCGTCGAGAAGATCTTTATCCGAAATAAGAGAGGTCCTTGAAGATGCACCACTTGTCGAAGGTCCAGCGCTCGTTGATGGCTTAGCGCTTGTCGAAGGCACAGATGTTGCTCCTTCCTCATGCGCGGCAACATCTTGGTCGGAAAGAACAATGCGGCGCTGATTGTCGGCATCGACACCCATATTCTCTCCACTCAGTTTCGAAGCAACAAAATCCACTTCAGTAAATGCATGTGGATTGAACGGATAAATGCCAGCCGCCTTAAATCCAGCTTTGATATTTTTAGGTGTGACGGCAACATCGAGACACTTATCAGCAATGAGTGGAACGTGATGCAAGTCAAATGTCACACCGATATTGGTTATCTTCCAAGCGTCATGTTCTCTAGCGTATGCGGTTTTAAATGGGCCGAACACAGTGATATCAAGCGGCTGCATTCGGTGCGTGCAATGTGGAGGAAATGACAGCATTGTTATCCCGTGTTTAACGGCCAAATCAAGTGATTCGATCGACAAATGTGATGAGTGGTTGTCGAGCAGTAAAAGAGTTGGTGATTCTGCGTTCGCACCAGTGTGTTTGATAAAATGTTGCATGTATTTCGGAAATTCTTCCGATGTCATCCACCCCGAACCGTTGGCAATGCCGACTGCACCGTGTGAAGCATGCGTCATGAATGCTTCTTTCATTTTCATTCTTGGAAACAGGTAAACTGGAGGAATCGATTGACCAGTAGCGCTGACGGACAATGCCAAAGTGACATTTGTGCCTCGCTCTTGTGACGTTGACGTCCCAACTCGTTTTTTACCTTTATGGGAAATGATCTTCGTAGCTTTTGTCGGCACGGTTGGCAATCCACATTCATCCATATTAAAAATGCGCTGCGGTTCAAAGTGAGTCGCATTGAGCACAGACGATAAATTTTCGAAGAAAGCATCGACGTTCTCTTTGTTGAAAGCCTTGGCACGTTGCTGGCTCACTTTCTCCGGTGTGCGCAAAGACAAATTCGAGTGGCGCTTCATAAATCCCAATTGCCAGTCGCTACTCGCCTCACGATGGGTATCCCACGCAACCGGATATGAAATACCAATCGTTTTGGCATATTCGTATGCAAGTTTTCGCAGCTGCTTCACACTCAATCCGTAGTAGATATCGCTGGCTTTGAGGATGTATTTTATCAGCATCTTTTCTTGCTCTGGCTTAAAGATCTGAAAATGAGTGAATTTTTTTGTGATTGATAGAAAAAATTTAAGTAAAGAGGAGTATGTCCAGTTTTCTCTCAATAAAAAAACTCACTGTTTTTGCACCAGGTTTCGAAGACTCAATGAGTAAGCTCCTCATGAAATCCTCATTCGCCGTAGCAACGTCGATGTTAGAAAATTTGGCGATGTACCGACCCAAAGTGGCCCTCGAGATTTTATGTGCGGTGGCAGATTGCCGGACCGATGCTTTATGAATTTTCACCTGCTTGATTGCTTCCAAAATATTGTCGAAATCGAGCGACTCGTCTTTTTTGGCATAATAACGCGGCATCGTGACTAGAGGTTGTGATTTCTCAATAAATGAAACTTCTCGAGAAATTGAGAAAAAAATATTGGCTCTCTTGAGAATTCTCGAGAATTTTCGAGAAATTTTGATAATTAAAAGAAATTAGATAAATTTTGAAAAAATAAAGAAACATGTAATGAAAAATAATTAATTTTTATTGAAATTTGTATTCTGTACATTACATTTTTTAAGTTTTAATACATAGATATTTTAATTTTTATTCAAAAAATGGTGCTTCAAAAAGCAGAGACTATCTATTGATCGATCTGAGAGGCTTGTTCTTTTTTTGGAAACGAAATTTCCTGCAGTTGAAAAATTTCTTTCGTTTTGCGTAGAAGTTGGTTTTATCGTTTGTAATGCTGCTTGCAACAACGTTAAGTTTGGCGTAAGTTGGCCATTGATAGAAAAAATCGTAATTTCTCTCGATAACGTTGTGAAGTCTCCATCAGATATCTGAGAAGATTTGTTGCTTTCACGAATAAAATTTTCCAGCTGCTTTTTAAGAATTTCTTCATTAGTATTGTTCATATCCTGCTGGTTCATATTATTCGATTCTAATTCGCAATATTCAACATCCATTGTTTGTGCTTTCTCTGAAGGTATCTCAACAATAATATTTCTATTATCAGGCGATTCATCAGGTGATATAGGAAAAAGCCTTACCATCAAGTTTTTAGCCGATTTGGTGATTTCATTTTTACTGGACATGCTAAAAAATTCATCTTCCACATTTTGTAAAGAGGATGGGTCCTGTAAAAATTTAAGAAGTGACACTAATGATTTGTCCCTTCTTTTTCCTATACGAACTTTTAGTTCTTCAAGCAGCTTCAAAGCTAAAACAGAACGATTTTTTTCTAGTGCTTGAAAAAGAAATTTTAGGATTCCTTCCGCAGTCAATAAGGTAGTATCATTACGACTTAACGCTTCTATTGCTATTCGGGCAGGTTTCAAAACATCCAAAATATTTCTGGCGTTAGAAATATCAATGGTCGATAGATAATCCATATTAAGATCTTCTAAAGCTTTTTTTATAGGATCAACTATACGAAGAAATCGTTCTACCATTGACTCTAATGTATTCCACCTGGTCTTACAATCCAACAATAACGATAACTCCTTTTGTTCTGCGGCTTTAACGTAATTTTGCAAGACGCTATTTCTTACCGGTGATTTCTTGAAAAGTTTAACAACTTTTCGAATGTTCTGAATAGTGTTATTAATATTTATGTCGGGATCGGGATTGATCATCAAACCACTTGAAGTAATTAAATGCTGTTCCTGAAAATTGCTATTAAATAAATCACCTTCATTTGGATCACAAGTAGAATTTTCGTCATCGCTGGTTTCTATATTTTCTGTTTTAGATGCGTATAGAACCGACATAATCGCCAAATGGATAGCGTGATTATAGCACATTTGTAAATGAACAGGTGATAATTTCCCATATTTTACCATAACGCTCGCACCGTCTGATGTAGTTGCCACAATATCTTTGGACAAACTTATACCAAACGATTCTAATTTTGAATTCACCATTTTTAGAATTTTTTCAGCAGGGCAGCTTCCTGTTACTGGGATTAATCCTAAATTAGCTGAATCTAATGATCCGAAGTATAAGTGGACATTCATGTATCGTCTGTTTTTGAAACTGGTCCATTCATCAATAGACAAACTAAATTTGTGATTCTGTTCTTTTAGCGATTTAATTTTAAAAACTAGTTTATCTTTCACTACGCAATAATACTTATACACCAAATTCATAACATCCGACGGCTGCTGTGGCAATGAAAATCCCTGCTTTTTTATACTTTTACGAATGAACTCGCTTTTAGTTATACCCAAAATACTGAAACCATCTTTGGCTGCTAATTTAGCCACAATTTCTTCCAATGTTTCAATATCATTATTTGCATTCGTGACAATCACAAATTTGTCAAGCGTTGGTGATTTTGCAGAGTTATGGCTTTTTGAACTGCCTGCAGCTGCCTTTGCTACCCTCTGCATGCTATGATGACCGGTTAAATGACGATGAAGCCCAGTTGTTTGCGATGCTTTGCACGATATAGATTTTTTGCAGATATTACAAACAGCTATATCTTTATCCCCAGGTTTTTTTTTAAAATGTTGCCAACAATTTTCGTAATGTGTCTGGTCCATTTTAAAGCTTAAAAACTGATATTAAAATTAAATTGTTTAATTATTTTAAAACAGCCAGTAAATATTTATTTTCTGAATGAACTAACGTTTAAAAAAGAAATTTTAGTATTGCTTTAATCTTGCTTAACTGCTTTAATCTTACTTATATCTTACACTTATGCACTTGACGTTTTAAAACTACGAATGAATAATCAAGAATGACTGAACCACTGAACAACCTACGCACAAATTTCAATTGTTCACAACACAAAAGCCTACTTCGATCAGAATAAAATTTAAAAATAAATATTTTCCGTTTAACGATGTTTTTACGAAATATTGATTGTTTTCTATATTAAAATGATAATCAATCTAGTAAACAATCGACATTAAAAAAAAGAGTAGTTCCTCTTTCTCCGTAGTTTAAAATTAATTTGATTTAAATAATTTTTTTTTATCGAGAAATGAAATAAATTCTCGAGAATCGAGAAATTGTAAGTTGTTGAGAATTCTCGAGAAATCGAGAATTGAGAATTCTCGATCACAACCTCTAATCGTGACTGAAACGCATGAAGTTAACTCGTTAAATGTCAAGAACCGAGTGGCTCATAATTCCCCGAATCCTAATTTTTAGGAAATGGTCGCAAATAAATTTCATGGCCAACTTCATTCAAAATTTCTTTTTCATTTCGAAAGCTTGAAGCCGCAGGAATATTATTAGCATAGTTACCTTAGTGGATTCTCAGAAAAGTGTCACAGTAATAGACCACATACTAAGTGAAAATGATACTTCGAAAGCAACAGTTTTTTAACTGTTTACAGAGCAAAGTAACGATGTGGGTGCGCAGGTTCACTGATCGTGGAAATATTAGTTTTTCATGAGACAAATCGATGCCAGTTTTGCCCAGCTGTCCTGATTCGCTAGGAAAAAAAATATAGCGCTGGCTCACGATTCCCCGTGGCTCACAATACCCCGACTTCCCCTATTAATTTTATGTATGATTTCGTGGGTGAATGAATGGTAAAATGCTTTATTGAATTTTCTTATTATTTGTTGTGTATGTAGGAAAAGTATAAATGAATGTTTCTTACTGAATCTTAATTAACTTTATTTAATGCTTATTTATAATGATTAGGGTGATTTGTAGGATTTGGTGATGTGTACTCCTATAAGGCTCGAACTGAAGTGGCCAATCTCTCCAGTATCCGTGGGAGAGTTGGGTAGGGTTGCCAGAAGGACACAACATCATCTCCCCCCTGCGAAAGAATTCAATAGCCATAACGCTCGGGGGGCCTCTTCGTCCTGGACGATCTGCGTACTGGAACTGCCTCAGTCGTAGTATGACACTTCGGTGCTGCTGGTGCTGCACTCTGCTGCTTCCGGTTGATTGAAAGTATTGGAAGGCAGAATACTGCTGCCGGTGGATTCTGCGGGTGGGCTGAAGGTACTGTCTGTCAGTTCTTGTCCTGTCAAAGTCAAGTCTTTAGGCACGTTCGTAAAGGCCTCGCACGTTTCCTTTGGGTCATCCTCTCCTTTTCCTCTTGGCGGTGGATGGTACGGTTTTAGCTGCTCATTAACAGGGTCACAGTCAGTGCTTCTGATTTGATCAACGTGGCGAAAATGTAATGCGTTATCAACTCTTACTGTATAATGTAGTTTTCCCTCTCTTGCATGAATGGTTCCAAACTTCCAAATACATTTAGGGTTATTATAAAACCTTACTTGGACACGGTCACCCACTGCAAATTCTCATACCTTCGATGGCATTAGTTGTTGATTCCCTGTTACTAAGTCGATTGTTGTTCGCATTTGTCGTTGGAACATGAGCTCGGCAGGACTTTTCCCTGCCGCTGCATTTGGCACTTTGCGGCACTGCATGAGGAATTTGCAAAGTTTCAGATGTAAATCACCGTTTTCTTGCATCATGGCTCGAAGGCCCTGCTTCACGGTTTGTACATATCGTTCAGCCTGACCGTTAGTTGCCGGATGATACGGTGCAGTTAATTTATGCACGATTCCGTTTGACTTGAGAAATTCCCTAAATTCAGTTGAACGAAATTGCGGACCATTATCAGAAACCAATGTAAGTGGTAGACCAAAGCGGGCAAATGTATCCCTTAAAATCTGCAATGTTTTTCCTGTAGTGATCAATTTTGATGAAACAACCTCGATCCATTTTGAATGAGCGTCCACTATGATAAAAAAATTAGTCTCCATAAAGGGTCCTGCGTAGTCAACATGGATTCGTTGCCATGCTTGTTGCGGATAATCCCATGCATGCACTGGTACTTTAGGAGGATTGCATTTAATTTGGGCGCATTTCGTACATCGTCGTACCAACGCCTCGATATCCTTATCGATTCCACGCCACCATACATAGCTTCTTGCAAGAGCCTTCATTTTGACAATTCCTGTGTGGGCGGTGTGGAGCTCGTCAAGAACTCTTTGACGCAACGGTTTTGGGATCATTACCCTTATGCCGTAAAATATGCATCCGTTCAAAAGAGAAAAGTTGCTATGTGGTTCACCGAACGGCAATGGTCCTCCATCACGTAATCCCAAATAGGACATTCGACACTCATCATTTTTAGCCGTTTCCTTCCTAATTTCTTCACTCGTGACTGGAAGAGTATGTACTTGTTGCAATTGAAAAATCGTAATATTGTCGAATGTGTTAACTGAAATGGTACTTACTGGAAACCTGGAAAGATAATCGGCGTTACCGTGGCTTTTAGTATTTCTGTACTGGATTTTGTACTTGAATCCTGACATGAAGTTTGCATAGTGCAATAATCGAGTTGCAGATGTAGCAGGCAGATCCTTATTCGGGTGTAGAATGCTAACTAAAGGTTTATGGTCCGTAATGAGTGTAAATTCTCTGCCGTAGCAATATTGGAAAAACTTACGCAGGCCCCAAAAGATTGCTGTAGCCTCTTTATCTATTTGGGAGCAATTCCTCTCGGCCTTCGTAATCGAGCGCGATGCAAACGCAATAGGTCGTTCAGTTCCCGTTGGAGTAATGTGGGAAATAACCGCCCCTAAACCTGCGGGAGATGCATCCGTTGCAAGTATTAGTGGTAATTCGGGTGTATATGGCATCAATGTATCTACGCTAGTAATTTCCCTTTTCAAATTACGAAACATTCCTTCACACTCCTTTGTCCATACAAATCGAGTATCTTTTTTCAATAAGTGATTAAGAGGTTGCAGCTTGCTTGCCAAATTCGGTATGAACTTCTGATAATAGTTTATAAGTCCCAGAAAAGTTCTCAGCTCAGCTACATTTGTAGGACGGCGTCCTTTTGATATGGCTTCCACCTTTTCAGGCATCGGATGAATACCGTCTGCGTCTATTACATGTCCCAAATACGAAATAGAGCCCTGTAAAAATTGACATTTCTTTTTGTTTAAATGTAAATTTGACTTACGAAGTCGGTCCAGAACTGCTTTTAAATTTTGTAAAAGTTCGTTGTATGTACTACCTTGCACCAAAATGTCGTCGAAGAAACAGGTAACTCCTTGGAGGTCATTCAGCAGTTGATCCATAAATCGCTGCCACATGTTGGGTGCTATCTTAACCCCAAACATCAATCGCTTCACCTTATAATTGCCGACGTGTGTACTAATGGATTGCATTTCCGCACTATTATCATCCACTTGCATATGGAGGTACGCCTTGTAAAGGTCTAAAGTGCAAAAATATTTGCCTCCATTCATCTTAGCAAATATATCGTCAACACGAGGAATTGGATAATTATCGTCGCATATAACGCGGTTCACGGTTGCCTTGTAATCGGCACACAAACGTAAGTCTCCATCCTTTTTTGTAATAGGTACTATTGGCGTTCCCCAAGGTGCATGCTCTGTCTTTTCCAAGATTCCACAACTCTCTAATCGATTTAATTCCTCCTCAATTTTAGTCTTCAAGGCATAAGGTACTGGCCGTGGCCTAAGAAAAATCGGTGTCGATTCGGCGTTCGCTGGTTCGAATTGTAATTGCTCCAATGGTTGTTTGTCCAGTCCCAACTTTCGAATAAGGTCTCGGCCCATGATTGATGAAACTTCTTTGCGCATAATGTATAAATTACAATTCGCAGATGAATTGTAGTAGCGAACTTTAACGTTAACCACTCCCGCCGGTTTGAAAAATTGACCCGTATAAGTCTTCAGCCGTGTAGTGTTCTTGTCGTAGGATCTGTGAGGAAATAGTTTTTTATAAGCTTCCTCAGTCAAGGTGGACACCGTAGCCCCCGTATCACATTCCATTAAGCATGGTTTTTCATTTATTAACACTTTTATAATAAATTTATCTGTGCCGATAGAATGACATTTCCCCACATTGTTTATAAAAAAATCGCTGTCATCAGAATTATCATTGTATATAGCGCTGTGTTCAGCCGAGTTATTCTTACTACTCATGCACACTCTTTCAACATGCCCGGATTTATTGCACTTTGAGCACTTCAAATTTCTTTTCCTACACTCGTTCGCCTTGTGACTAGTGTTACCGCATCTATAGCACAACACTTTTAAGTTCTTATTTGTATTCTTTGTATTTTTTGTTAAACTTCGTTTATGTGAATGCGAATTTTTTTCTTTGGACCGTTTTACTCTATTTACGGCTTTTATAGAAGAATGTAATTCGCCGCGCATTTCCCTGCTCTCCAATTTCAAAGCCTCGATGGATAACGCTAGTTTCACAGCTTCCTCAAAATTTTTTTCAGCTTCCAGTTGTAAAAGACGTTCACGTATATCCTGGTCCCGTATTCCACGTATGAATTGGGAGCGTAAATGTGTGGAGATAGTAGCCTTTTTGCAGTGCTCACACACAAAGTCACAGTTCGTTGCCAGCCTTTTAAGTTCCGCCTGGAAACTTGCAATTGTCTGCCCTTCGTCTTGTACACACATTGAAAACTTGTGCTGCTCAGCGACTGCGTTTGATTTTGGACAAAAATGATTACGTAGTAGAAGTGTCAATTCTGTAAATTTTTTATTTTTCGGAGCCTCGGGTGCTGTTAGACATGTCAGCGTTTGATGAATTTTTGGACCCAAGCAGTTTAATAATATCCGAACACACTTCCTATCATTTTCTGGGGTGTCGCTTTTGAGGTTCCTTAACTCAAGATAATTTTCTACGCGCTGTATGTAATTCTCGAAAGACTCGTTAGCCTCATCCCCAGCAAACAATTTGGAGTAAAGTTTATCGCACGATAAAAGAGCGTAACAAAGCGATATCTTCCGGATGTAAAATTTATCGTAATTTTGTTATATTTTTATATTCTGAATGATATTGTAAGGACGATAATAATTCGAAAAGAATTCAATTCGTTCTGGCGATAATAGGAAGAAAAGGGAGATATTTATTCTCGTTTTCTCCTCCTTACGATAAGAAAACGATGTCAGTCTATTGCGAACATATCAGAAAGAAGAAATATTTATGCTTTTCTTCCTTCTAACACAGTTGCGACACATTGGCGATAAACTTTTCTTCCTCTTAATGACATGTTATCCCTGTTTTTTCTTCCCTTCGATAAGAAAACGATGTATATGTATTGCTAAAATATCAGAAGGAAGATGTATTTGTGATTCTCTTCCTTCTATCACACTGGCGAAAAACTTTTCTTCCTTTTCCCTTCATCGGTAATGCATTGGCAATAAACTTCTCTTCCTTTTTCCATAAACATAACGGTTGTTTGGAAATGCGTTCACTTTGGTGATAGCGTTTGACGTGCGAAGTTCAAATTTTTCAAAGTTAGAGTTTCAAAGTTAAAGTTCTTCCCCAGCAAACAATTCTTATCTTCCGGAATACAGAAAGCGATTCGCCATCGAAGATATCTCTATCTTCTGGGATATCGTCTTGACTGCACCGGAAGATAATTTCGTTGGGAGAAAATGGTCCGCCAATGCGATACCCCCAGAAGAGATCCATGCGTAACAACAAGGCAATAATAATGCGAATTGCGGGAGGGAGAAGAAAGCGATACGAAAACAATTCCCTTCGGCGATAGTTCCTCAATTCGCTCGCTTTCTTCTCCCTCCCGCAATTCGCATTATTAAAGGAAGAGAAGTTTATTGCCAATGCATTACCGATGAAGGGAAAAGGAAGAAAAGTTTTTCGCCAGTGTGATAGAAGGAAGAGAATCACAAATACACCTTCCTTCTGATATTTTAGCAATACATATACATCGTTTTCTTATCGAAGGGAAGAAAAAACAGGGATAACATGCCATTAAGAGGAAGAAAAGTTTATCGTCAATGTGTCGCAACTGTGTTAGAAGGAAGAAAAGCATAAATATTTCTTCTTTCTGATATGTTCGCAATAGACTGACATCGTTTTCTTATCGTAAGGAGGAGAAAACGAGAATAAATATCTCCCTTTTCTTCCTATTATCGCCAGAACGAATTGAATTCTTTTCGAATTATTATCGTCCTTACAATATCATTCAGAATATAAAAATATAACAAAATTACGATAAATTTTACATCCGGAAGATATCGCTTTGTTACGCTCTTTTATCGTGCGATAAACTTTACTCCAAATTGTTTGCTGGGTCCGTTCAGGCACTACTTTGAGATAACTGTAATTTCTCTAACACTTCCGCAATTTTAACAATAGCCTCTTCCACTTCTGACATCTTTTCGTATTAAAAAAAATCTTCCAGAAACATGAATTTGAATTTCCCGAATTTGTATTTCCGTGCCCAATTTTTGCAATTATTAATTTTCTTTTCTTCCGAGCCGTTTGTAATGTACGTAATTGTCCGTATTGTATCAGTTAGTAATGTAAAAATGTAACTCACCTCAGCCCAGCCTTGATGCAAAAAAAATGAAGTTTCTCCTCTTTTTTTTATTTATTCCTTTATTCTTCCTGGATCCTCGTCGCCAGTTGTTGTGTATGTAGGAAAAGTATAAATGAATGTTTCTTACTGAATCTTAATTAACTTTATTTAATGCTTATTTATAA
This sequence comes from Thereva unica, assembly GCA_949987705.1. Taxonomy (NCBI): domain Eukaryota; kingdom Metazoa; phylum Arthropoda; class Insecta; order Diptera; family Therevidae; genus Thereva; species Thereva unica. The sequence goes on from OX465282.1 coordinate 61,948,651, forward strand.
TGATTAGGGTGATTTGTAGGATTTGGTGATGTGTACTCCTATAAGGCTCGAACTGAAGTGGCCAATCTCTCCAGTATCCGTGGGAGAGTTGGGTAGGGTTGCCAGAAGGACACAACATTATTTTCAAAAGTTCTTTTTTTGTTGCGGGGTCCAAGTGATTACATCTTATTTCGTTATTGCTAGGAAATACTTCATTTTGAAATACTTCTAGCTGGTGGAGTGGAACAGGAATTTGATATTCTTTCTCTTCTTCAGCACTGAAGAAGAGGGAAATCTCATTGCCTGTGTTTAGTTTGAGAGTGTTAGTTTTGTAACTGATTTCGGCCTGGAGAGGAACTAATATGTTATTTCCTATTAGTCCATCAAATTTATCATGAAAATCCTTTTCTAAAAATACAAATTTTTGTTTTGCGTCAAATTCTAAAAACGGATCTATTGTAACTAAGATATCACATGGACATGCCCCTAAGATGGTTTTAACATTGATTTGATTAATTTTACTTTTATAAATGGGATTAAATAACCCTGGATTTATGACGCTCGTTGTTGATCCCGAATCCACAATAAATTTTAAAGGTCTGAACTTTTATATAAGGTAGGCGTTGCACGAGGCTTGTAATTAAAAATTTTCCATATTTTCAACTTCAACAGAATTTATTCTTGAAATGGATTTATCGACATCCATAGGTTCAGGTAAAATGGGAGAATTTTTAAAAACTGGGGAATCCAGTGCGACACCATTCACTCTACTAATATTATTTCGGCTTTGATAACTGCGTTGATTACGATTATAATAATTATTGTTATAAGAATTCCCATTATTTCGCGAATTTTTATAACTTTGGTCACGATTATTGTAGTTGAAATTATTATTCTTTAGACTATTACTGTTCCGGCGACACTGAAAATAAAAAGAGCCAAGTAAAAAGGAATCAATATAAATAAAACATCATTTCACTATTATTTCCATTTTATTAAAACAACGAAGCAAAACTACATGAATGCACAATTACAAAAACACACAAGTTAAACAACAACAAATTTATACCTGGAAATAGAAAATAATTAGTTAAATATAAATATTCCATCTACAAGTACTTACCGTTTTTTAGACGTTGAAGACAATCCAAAGCGACGAAAAATCCAAAAGGAAAAAACCATCCAGAGTGCCATTCAAACAAGATGCCGAAATGCCGTCGGCAAATCGACAGTCTGTAAACAAACAAAGATTAATAAAATACACAACAGATTCCACTAAAACTCTTACCTGTCAACCCCAACGAAATAGTCTCAGGCTCCACCTCCTCGTCCATCCCCACTAGAAACCTAAAAATATTAACTAAAATTAGTAAATAAACTAAAATTAGAAGAAAACACTTACCATGTAAAAAAGCCTCCATTTGACAGCCGTAAGATAAACAAGAACAGCTGATCGGACATCGCACGCCGATCTAGTACATAAACCCGAAATTATGTACTTCGAGAACGAAGCCCCCTGCCAAAGGATAGCCGCAGCTATTGTTCGAGTAGAAATAAATACCGACGCACAGACGGCGTTAAATCAGATTGCTTTTAATCTTTCTAGAGTCTTGAACTAGAAGATAAAATCTGTATTGAGGTTTTAGCAATAAAGCAATTTCAAAGCCTAAGTATCGAACTTAGCATTTTGGAAAGACAGAATTGAGGTCTTTTCCCAGTAAAGCCCGAATTAAAGACAGTTTTGAAATCTTTAATACAGCAGTAACTTAATCACCAAAATTGATTTCAGCAGTTACTCTAACCAACCACAGAGGGACGAATTTGCGAAGAAACAAGGCAAAGCAGTCCAGCAAGCCACAACCAGGGCAGCAAGCAGCAACCAGGCAGCAAACAGCAAGCAAATCCCAAGCGATTCACAAGAAACGAAACCAGAGTGCAGCAACACAAAGGTTATTCCTGGCTGTTCTAATTGCAGAACACATCAGTCGAAACATCAATCATCACGCTGACAGATAGGTGGCGTTATTCATTTAAGTTACCAGAAATACGAAATTTCAAGTAATAAATAACGAATTAAAGATTGAATTGAATTATTTTGGCAATTTGTTGAATTTTTATTGAAGTTATATTTGAGAAAATCTAAGAATTAATTGAGAATAAATAGTAATTTTGATTTGTGGAAAAGGTTATCTTTTTATTGAATCACACCCTTCCGGCACCTTTTTATTGAGTCAGAAATTAAATTGCTAATTCTGAACATTGGTCCTTCGAGCCGGATAGTGATTCAATAAGATAACTCAAGCCGCAATTCAGAAACATGGAAGAATTACTCAATCATCAAAAACGACTTCGAGAACGCATCGAGAAGGCATATCGCAACTTTTCCAAGGATGGACTAAGTAGAAAAACGGAAACATACTTCCAAAAGAAACTCGACGGTCTCGATGACAACTGGAAAAAGTTCCGCAATAACGAGGAGAAAATAATGAGCAAGACGCTAAGTGAAGTCGAACACAAGCATCCATACTTCAAGGACGATTGGTACGCAGAAGTGAAAGAAACTTACATAAACACCTATTCCGCAATCAACGAAGAATACCTCAAGATCCGTCCAGCCGCAGACCCAAGAGCCGAGCAGTCATCAACAGATCTAAATAATAGTCAAATTGCTCACCATAACAACGAGGTAAAACTTCCACGAATCTCAATACCCACATTCGCAGGCGACTTACAGAAACTACCGACCGAAACTCACGAGCAGTGGGAGCAATCCCAGAGTACTAAGTCAAGGCAAACCATTCCGACATGGCCACAACTGCGTACTTTCCTCGAAACGAGATTCAGGACGTTAGAAGCTGTCAACAACCCATCAAACAACAAGCATGAACATCACGAGAGCAAAGCCAGGGAGCACCCAAGAAGAAGAACCCAAGCCTTCCACGTCACAAATCAAAGCGTATGCATCCTGTGCAAAGGCGCACATGCCATAGGGAAATGCCCCAAATATGTGCAGTTCAGCATCGATGAGAGATTTAAAACAGTCAAATCAAAGGATCTATGCATCAATTGCCTGAGAGCAGGCCATCGCTCATCACAGTGTCCCAGTAAAGGTAGGTGTTTCCAATGCGGAAAGACTCACCATACAACCTTACACAGAATCCAGTCAGCGAGTCAAACCAACAGCAGCGTTTCACCGCCTTCAAGTTCAAACAATGAATTACCATCCAACCAAACACAAACATACTTCGCTCAGGCAGCACCTTACGACTGCCGACAAGTACTATTAGCCACAGCCCTGGTCACCGTAGTATCTCCAACTGGACGAGAGCAGGTCTGCAGAGCACTCATTGATCCCGGATCTCAATCCTCATTCGTACGTGAGGCAGTGGTTCAAGATCTACAACTCAAAAAGAAGCCAATACAAACCGCATTAAGCGTGATCGGTAACATGCCAGCGGGGAAAATCACAAAATGGGCCTCGCTGCAACTAAAGACACGAAAGCAACAGGCGAAGAACATCCAGGTCCAGGCAATGGTAATTAACAAAATAACTAATCCATTACCAAATAGTGAATGTTCTAGCAAGGATTGGGCCCACTTAAAGGGTCTCGAATTAGCGGATCCAACGTTCCACAAGCCGGGTCACATCGACATCCTTTTGGGAGCAGATGTATTCCCCATGATCATCTTGGCCGGCCTAAGGAAAGGCAACGAGGAAGCCCCAGTGGGACAAAACACGGTGTTTGGGTGGATCATCTCTGGGAAGACGACTCCAGCTGCACGAGCAAGTGCACATGTGAAAACATTCTTCACCGAGGTGACTCCTAACGACAAGCTAAAGAGATTTTGGGAACTGGAAGAGCTTCCACCAAGATCCAAGTGGACAACCGAAGAAACCCGCTGTGAAAACCATTTCAACAACAACGTCACTAGATGCAGCAACGGTCGTTACCAAGTCCGGCTTCCATTTGTAGCTGATAAAGTACAACTTGGCGCATCAAGACACATCGCCATTCGAACATTGATGCAGATGGAGAAACGATTCCAACAAGATCCTGACCTGAAAGCAGACTACGTCAAATGCATACAGGAATATTTGACGTTAGGACACATGGTGCCTACCAACACTCCAGAGTCAGCACTTCAAAACCAATTGCCCAACGACACAGCAACATATCGACGCTGTTACTTACCTCACCATGCTGTCATCAAACCGAGCTGCACGACCACGAAACTGAGAGTAGTTTTCGACGCATCCCGTCCGACTGCCAACGGAAACTCACTCAATAGCGTATTATTGAATGGCCCAGTGATACAAGACTCTTTGATGTCTACTCTCATGCGATGGAGAAAATATCGAATTGCTTACATGGCCGACCTCGAGAAGATGTACCGGCAGATACGAGTTCATCCAGACGATGCCGAGTACCAACGGATTGTTTGGAGGGAATCACCAGATCAGCCTATACGAGACTACAAGCTCTTGACCGTGACGTTCGGAACAAAGAGCGCTCCTTTCCTTGCCATCCGAACCATGCACCAATTGGCGAAATATGAAGCAGAAATGATCCAAACCGGATCCAACGCTGTACTCAACGATTTCTACGTTGACGATTTGATGACTGGCGCAGATAACATAGAAGAAGCAAGACAGAAACAAAGGCAATTAATTCAGCTTCTCCGAGCTGGAGGGCTAGAGCTCCGAAAATGGGCCGCGAATCACAACACCATCTTGGAAGAAGTTCCGGCAACCGATCGAGAGGTCTCATTTCCACTCGCAGTGAATGCAGAAGAAGTCAAAGCTCTTGGCTTATTATGGAATCCTGCCAGCGATACACTGTCGTACAAGGTCAGCATGGAGTCAGCACCAGAAATATATACAAAACGGAAAATATTGTCCGAAATTGCGAAGCTGTTCGACCCCATCGGCTGGCTAACCCCAGTAACAATTAATGCTAAAATTTTAATACAAAGTCTTTGGCTGACAAAACTCGACTGGGATGAAACAGTCCCGATCAACATCGATCAACAATGGCGAAAGTTCCGAGCAGACCTCCAAGTCATCCAAACTATTCAAATCCCGCGATGGATTGAAGCTCACAACAAAATCCAGAACATCGAAATCCATGGATTTTGCGACGCATCCATCAAAGCATATGCAGCAGCCGTATACATCCGGACACAGGACGAAGACGGCAACTGCCATTGTCACTTAATCGCTGCCAAAAGCAAAGTGGCACCCATCAAGACCATCTCACTGCCAAAGCTAGAGTTATGCAGAGCACACTTGTTGGCCAAATTGCTGGCGCAAGTAAAGGACGACATGAAGTTCGAGCAGGTAACTACACATGCTTGGACTGATTCTACAATTGTACTCGCATGGTTGAGAAAACACCCATCATCATGGGAAACATTTGTGGCGAACAGGGTCTCACAAATACATCAGCTGCTAGACCAAAGTAGCTGGAATCATGTTAGAACAGAAGACAACCCTGCCGACTGCGCCACAAGAGGACTATCACCGAGTGAATTGAAACCACATAAGTTATGGTGGACAGGCCCTCACTGGCTCCAACCGTCAAAGGAACACTGGCCCAAAAGAAAGGAAATCCGAGATACCACGATAGGATTACGAAAAACCATCACCAATATGCATGTCGAAGTGGATTCCTCTAACAACAACCTGATCAATAGATGCTCTTCATTGACGAAATTGCAACGAGTAACAACATATTGTCGACACTGGCTAAAGGCATCGAAATCAACATCCTGCCATACCCAAACCAGCTACGTAGAGTCCTTAGAAACACAAGCAGCCCTAAATTGGTGGAAATTAATAACACGAAACGCAGCAAGACGTCATAACTACAAAGGTATTCGCCAACCAGCAACGAACCCTAAAGAAAAAATACCACAATGGCATTTCCGCCGGAAAACAAAACTGTCTTAATGAGCTCCCTCGAAGCACTTTTCTTTGAAGCTTAACGCTTCAAGGCGGGGAGAATGTTCCGGCGACACTGAAAATAAAAAGAGCCAAGTAAAAAGGAATCAATATAAATAAAACATCATTTCACTATTATTTCCATTTTATTAAAACAACGAAGCAAAACTACATGAATGCACAATTACAAAAACACACAAGTTAAACAACAACAAATTTATACCTGGAAATAGAAAATAATTAGTTAAATATAAATATTCCATCTACAAGTACTTACCTTTTTTTAGACGTTGAAGACAATCCAAAGCGACGAAAAATCCAAAAGGAAAAAACCATCCAGAGTGCCATTCAAACAAGACGCCGAAATGCCGTCGGCAAATCGACAGTCTGTAAACAAACAAAGATTAATAAAATACACAACAGATTCCACTAAAACTCTTACCTGTCAACCCCAACGAAATAGTCTCAGGCTCCACCTCCTCGTCCATCCCCACTAGAAACCTAAAAATATTAACTAAAATTAGTAAATAAACTAAAATTAGAAGAAAACACTTACCATGAAAAAAAGCCTCCATTTGACAGCCGTAAGATAAACAAGAACAGCTGATCGGACATCGCACGCCGATCTAGTACATAAACCCGAAATTATGTACTTCGAGAACGAAGCCCCCTGCCAAAGGATAGCCGCAGCTATTGTTCGAGTAGAAATAAATACCGACGCACAGACGGCGTTAAATCAGATTGCTTTTAATCTTTCTAGAGTCTTGAACTAGAAGATAAAATCTGTATTGAGGTTTTAGCAATAAAGCAATTTCAAAGCCTAAGTATCGAACTTAGCATTTTGGAAAGACAGAATTGAGGTCTTTTCCCAGTAAAGCCCGAATTAAAGACAGTTTTGAAGTCTTTAATACAGCAGTAACTTAATCACCAAAATTGATTTCAGCAGTTACTCTAACCAACCACAGAGGGACGAATTTGCGAAGAAACAAGGCAAAGCAGTCCAGCAAGCCACAACCAGGGCAGCAAGCAGCAACCAGGCAGCAAACAGCAAGCAAATCCCAAGCGATTCACAAGAAACGAAACCAGAGTGCAGCAACACAAAGGTTATTCCTGGCTGTTCTAATTGCAGAACACATCAGTCGAAACATCAATCATCACGCTGACAGATAGGTGGCGTTATTCATTTAAGTTACCAGAGCAAGCAATATTTTGGTAATTTTTATTTACAAAACAAATACGAAATTTCAAGTAATAAATAACGAATTAAAGATTGAATTGAATTATTTTGGCAATTTGTTGAATTTTTATTGAAGTTATATTTGAGAAAATCTAAGAATTAATTGAGAATAAATAGTAATTTTGATTTGTGGAAAAGGTTATCTTTTTATTGAATCACACCCTTCCGGCACCTTTTTATTGAGTCAGAAATTAAATTGCTAATTCTGAACAATTACCACTAAAATTTTGGTTATTTTTGGGACGCTCATTATAGGAATTGTTAGGTAAACTTCGCGAATTTCTATTATTAAATTCACTGCGATGTAAACTGAAATAACAGTTTTATTTGGATTAAAATAAGCATAATTGCCTTCGTAGAGGATATCCAAAGCACTTTCAAGGGTTGTAGGATTTCTACTAAACATAATGGAGCGCATTGGCTCTGGCAACTTTTCTTTAAATATTTTCAGACCAGTTTCAATATTTGCTTTAGCGGTTTGTGTTGCATTAGGCTCATCTTTTATTTTATTATTTTAATCTTCTTAATATTGCTTTTATCTGATTATAAAGATCTACACTATTCGTATTAAAACTTACCCTTCTTAATTCATCGAATAATTGCAAACTTGATTTTTTGTCGCTAAAATTATTAATTAACACTGCTTTTATTTCAGACCAAGTCTGTGCATGGTTATTAATTTCTATCACTTCCCTAGCTTTAAATGTTAATTTACTTTTACTTATGTTTAATAAAATAGTTTGACTACTGTTATCGTATTTCAATATTTTTGGTGTAATTGCATCTAAAAATGTAAATAAGTCGTCACCTTGACCATTATATCCGGGCAAACGTTCGATGTATTTAAGTGGGTCAATCTCTAACACCAAGGGAAGAGTCATCTCTGAAGAATTGTCTGCAGGGATCTGTCTTAACTCGTATTCTGTCTTTTTTTGGGATGTCCTCTAGGAGTTTGTTTTGGTCCTCGAGTCTTCTTGCTATTTCGTCCCCCTTCACTTTTTTTTATTATCATAAAAGCTTTCAGGAAAGCTTTTATTATTTTTTTTTTCGTGAACTTTTAAATTCGTTTGTTTAAGCCACCTTTTTGCTAAATTCACGTTCTGATTATTGAAATTTTGTTTTTACGCTTCTTCAATTCGCGCGTTTCTTTATTTATTCGATCTCTATTAAATAAGATCGTCACCGACTGCGCCAGTTTAGTTATTTTCGGTGTCAGTGTTCTGGGATATAACAATAGTCAAAAACAACTAGGCGGGTCAATAATAGCTGAAATAAAAATAGAACTACATGTAAATCATAGAAAATTTATTCATACATTTTTAACAAATTGCTTAAAAATTATTCCTTATTTACTATTCGTCATCGTCATCGGAATGGCACAATTCATCTGAGCTACTATCACACGGTTCCACAATAGAGGATTCTGGCTGAAAGTGCTCCGGTACGATCAGTTCTCTCGCTTCAAGATCTAGTGATCGCCAAGGTTTACTTCGTAATTTGCGAACACTCGATATTAGCGGATCTGAAGAAACCAAAAGTCGTAAAAACACATCTTCCATATTTTTGATGTGACTTGTTTTTCGAGCAAAATTCATGCGATATTGTTTAATGAATTTGTTGTACGACTCTTGAGATTCTTCAGACATTTGTCCGATTGGCAGCAGCGATGACTGGATTATTTTTCCACCGTGAATTAACAACTTGTGCAAAGTAGTTTGCATATAAAGCTAGGGATATAGCCAGGGGCGTAGGAACGAAATTTTTGCTGGGTGGGCAGGTTTGAAATCTTTACCCCCCCCCCCCTAACTTTTCGATGATAATAATTTTGTATGAAACATATTTGTGATTGTTTATTAATATTATACTCAACAGTTTTTTTGGTTCTAAACAATTTTTTCAAAATTTTGAGTTTTTATAATTCAATTTTATTTACACAATTTATCCATTTACATTTTCAGTTTTTTCAAACTTTACATTTTCTTGCTAAAATCATAATACAAAAGACTTAAATTATAATTCAACTTTTCTCAACCTTAAACCTAGAGTACTACAGAATTTTGCCCAACACAGATTTGCGTTTTTCTGACCGTGCGACAAATTCTTTCATTTTAACATTCAAATCTAAAGCATCAGTGAGTTCTTTATGTACATGTAATAGCAAAAGGTGTGTCAGTCGCTTTTGGGACATCGAATTTCTTAAATAAGTTTTCAACCTTCTTAAGGCGCTAAATGATCGTTCAGAAGTCGCGGCGGATGCAGGTATCGTTAGGATCAAAATTATCAGTAAAATTACTTCATCCAATATATCTTTAGTTGTCGTCGGTAGCTTCGCGAGCTTGTCGCTCAATTCGGAACAGTTGGAGCTCTAAATGTCAGGCACACTTTGAAGCAGAAAAAGTTGAGCATGCAATCTACTAATATTGAAATCTTCAGCAAAGACACCAAGTTCTTCCGCGAGCTTTGCTTCGTCGCCAACTAAACCCTTAGTCGCGTTTAATAAGACAGTTTCGAGTGACACTAGAATAGACAAACCACTTTGGTTGAACCTTTCACTCAATTCTGATATTTGCAAATCCAAAATTTCGAAATAGGTTTTTTTTTAACAAATCTTTGTAAAAATATATTTGCGCAGCGAGAATTAAAACACGTGTGTACAATATGAAATACTGATGGAGAAGACTTTATTTTAGACAAGCATCAATACATCAGAGTAGAATAAAGTAAAGAACATAATAGAATATGAGAGTGTCATCTGTTATTCAATTTTCAAAGTTATTTTAACACTCCCGCTAAAATTAATAACAATCAAGAAATTAAATTTAAGTTCTTACAATGAAAGAGGTGTTTCTCTTTTACCATTCCTTTGGTTAGGATATCAGCTACCATCTCCTTGGAAGATACTGATGAAACGTGAATTGATTTCTCATTGACCTTTTCTCGGATAAAATGATTTTTAATATCTATATGCTTCGTCCTCGCATGATAGGTATCATTTGCTGAAAGATTAATAGCACTATGATTGTCACAGTATATCGTTATTGCCGCGTTCTCCCGCTGAAGAAGTTCTTCCTCCAGATTTTTTATCCATACTGCTTCTTGTGCGGCATTTGATAATGACATGTATTCTGCTTCTGTGGTAGATAAAGCGGTTGTCTGTTGTTTTCTAGTATTCCAAATTATTGGCGAACCTGTTTGTAGAAAACATATCCTGTTGTGGATTTTCTATTATCCAACTATGTTGTCATTTTCTGCTTTACTGTATTGCAATTTCCAATCCAACGTACCTTTCAAGTATCTGAAGATTCTTTGACTGCCAACTAATGCTGCTTTGATGGATTGTTACTGAATCTGCTTACTAAATTTACTGCAAATGTTATATCTGGTCTCGTGCATCTCGCTAAGTAGAGTAGACTACCAACTGCTTCTTGATAAGGGAATTTGGCTGATTCATCTTGTTGATTTTCTTCTTTAGAGCTCTTTACTGCTCTTAATTTGACATTGTGATCGATGGGTGTTGAAACGGGGTTGCAATTTAACATGCTGAATCGATGTAAGATTTGATTAATGTAATCCCTTTGATCCAAGGATAATTTATTTGTCTGATGATTAATATTGATTCCTAGACAAGTCTTGATTTTTCCTGTATCTTTGATTTTTAATTTATTCCTTAAACTGGACTTTAGCTCATCCTTCAATTCAGTGTTATCGGTGAATATGATTAAATCATCTACGTATATTGCCACATATAGTTTGGAATCTTTGTTTTTTTAAGAAATATATACAACCATCAACATCTGATCTATTTAAGCCTGCTTCAATTAAGACGGTGTGTAATTTTTTATTCCATAATCTGCTCACTTGTTTTAAGCCATATATCGATTTGTTTAGCTTACATACATAATTACCTTGTTGATAGCCTTCAGGCTGTGCCATATAAATGGTTTCCTCTAAGTCACCTTGTAAAAAAGCTGTAACTGCATCCATTTGCTCTATATTAAGATTATACTGTATTGCTAATGCGAATAAATATCTTAATGAGTTATATTTGATTACTGGAGCAAACGTCTCTTCCTAGTCTATTCCCTTTATTTGTGAACAGCCTTTAATGACTAGTCTAGCTTTATGTCTAATTGTGCCATCTGGGTTCTTTTTAATTCTGAAAACCCATTTGCTTCTTAGGGCTTTTTTATCTGTGGGAAGCTTAGTCAATTCCCATGTATTGTTTTATTCAGCATCCATAGCGGCTTTCCATTGATTTGAATCTTTGCTGCTTATGGCTTCTTCTACTGTGCTTGGTTCAAACGGTTCCAAGTATGTTTTATAAACAAAATCATCTTTGCGATTAGGCTTTACCTGTCTTTCTGAACGTCTTGTTTGGTCATTAGATTTTGCAGGTAAGTTGTTTTTATAGCTTCTTCTTTCCAGGATTGAGATAGCAGGTGCTTCAACTTTACTTTGATCTGAGGTGCAAGGTAAGTCTTCTTCTGAGCTCGAGTTTAATAACGAAGAATCAATCGAACTTGAAGAATTACTTAAGGAATGAAAGGAATCAACAATTTCTTCTTCTGATGAACGTTGATTTTCTGCTGGTTCTAATGTTTTTTCCCTTTCAAATGGTATTTCTAAAAATATAGGAACCTTAGTTTTAACTGTATATGATTACCAACATTTACCTGAAGCGGTTTTTCTATGAAAACTGCATCTCTGGACGCTATAACTTTATCTATCTTAGGCATATACACCCGGTAACCTTTTTGTGATAGACAGTAGCCTACAAATATACCTTCTTCTGCTTTCCTATCTATTTTTTTTTCTTTTTTCCTTTGGTATTTGTACCATGACTGTGGATCCAAAAAATTTTAAACCTGTTACATCCAAAGGTTTCTGCGACCAAACTTGTTCTGGCACTCCATGTTCCAGAGCTGATGTAGGAGTTCTGTTGATCAGGTAGACAGCAGTGTTCACAGCTTCAGCCCAAAAACGTTTTGGAAGGTTAGCATCTAATAAAAGGCATCTGGTTTTCTCTAGAATGGTTCTATTCACCCTTTCAGCTTTGCCGTTTTGCTGCGGATTATACGGAATAGTTGTTTCATGACTTATGTCTGAAATTTTTAGAAAATCTTTTATTGTTTTGTTGACAAATTCTGTGTCATTATCTGTCCTCAATGCTTTGATTTTTAGATCACATTGATTCTCTACTAGATTTTTAAATTCTTTAAACACCTCAAATACACTTTTATTTTTTAAAAAATACACAAAGGTTTTATGCAAAAAATCATCTATGAGCGAAAAAAAGTACCTGGAATTTCCTATAGAACGCTCCTCCATCGGTCCGCATAAATCGGCATGAATTAATTCTAGTTTATTTTTTGTTTCTGTAGATGATGGTTTGAAAGGTGTTTTGGTTTGTTTGCCTTGTAAACAAACTTTGCAGGCGTCTTCTAATTCACCGTGAAACTCAAAGTTAGAAATATTTTTTAATTTTTCCATATATGGTTTAGTCAGATGTCCGAGCCTTCTGTGCCACTGACTAGCGCTTTCATTAACGGAAAATAATTTTTCACGTGTAACTGTATCTAATTTAAACATACTGGAAGATAATTCGGAAGTTGCTGAAAATTGGAACAGCCCTTAAAAACATTATTATACATAAGCTGTAGAGACTGCCACGCGATTGGACGACTGCAAACTTTTTTATTCAAGGTCAAAGGGTCAAAATATCAGTTTTTTGCAAATATATGCTAAACCGTACGTCTTATCAGAAAATTGTGTTTACAACGTTTGTAGATTAGGCGATTATCTACCAAAAAATATATTAGGTATACATTTTCTCGTAGGAATTGCCATTTCTGAGATATTGTCTTTTTAATAAGTTAAAATACTCATATTCTGTCATTCCCGACTTGAAAAGGTCATCAGAAATTTAATAAATCCTTTGTTGGAGTACGCGGCTAATATTTTCAGGGGTGATTCCTGGATATATTTGGAGAAAAAAATTGTTCTACAGAGGGCGGCTATCTCCACTATCCACTAAGATACAGGGTGATTAGGGAAAAAAATTTGTTTTTTTTTTAAATTTACTGAAAGGATGATGGGCAAATTTGTATGGAAGGTGGTCCATATTACCAATACACGTAGTGGATGTCTTTTTAGGTAGATCTTGTCATAAGATCCATGAAAATAAATGTTTTTTTATTTTAATGAATCGGGTATTAGTACAGTCAAGTTCATAAGACCTAAGTGTTATCAAGGGATTTTTTTTTCTGGTATATTTATTCTACGTGTTAATGTACTTATGTATGTGAGCATGTTTACATACGTGCGTTTTAATCAAGACTAGATATATTGGTACAGTCAGACATTAATATGTAACCACATACAAATGTATATTAATGCATATGAAATGTTCCATCTAGCTAGCTGTTTACATGTTAACATTTCTGACTGTAGGTACACGCTGGCAATGGAATTCGAACGCATACACTATGGATGCGAGGCCGAACACATAACTGCTCGGCAATACCCAACCCCAACCCCAAATAATAATAAAGACTGTAAAAAATATTATAAAGGCGTATATTTAGAAAACACAGTTTACAAATCACTTGTTAGGTGTAGAACCAAATGTTTTTATTTTATTCACAATCAATAATTATTTCGTCTAAAAACTGTGCTGGAGGATTAAATCCTACATGTCTCGCTAGACCCATGTACCAAACCACAGATAATATGTGTGCACAGCTTCCCAACGTACGACTACCGGTCAAACAGCTACAGTAATATTGAATTATGGCGTCGATACCAGTTTGGTCTCTGTCTATTAATATATAGCCATAATATTGGCGTGCCCTAACGTGTCTGGATTGTATTCTAATCCGCATTAAGAATACATTTCTTTGTTGAATATTGAACTCGTTTAGGTCATGTAACTGTCCATCTCTATATAATTCAATTACATATTCCCCATCCCGCAAATGCTCGACACAATACGACTTCGCTAGTTTTATATGGTAAATGCCAAGCGCGAACAGTGTTATTTGCTCTTCAGACAGGGATGGGAAATCTATATTAATATCTTCCATTCTTCTAAATGGGACTCTTTGTCTGTTTAGACGGTGTGAAACCACATAATCCATTAACAGATTCGGCATGTGCTCTCTTTCCTGTATTTTATTTAATATAGAAGGAGCTTGCTCATTGTCATTAAGAACCACATGAAAATTATTTATCAGTGCTGCACACACTTTAAAATCCGCAAACATGTGTGGAAGCGCTCTATTAAAATAGTCTTGGCGCAGAAGCTTGTAGTCACGCTTAAAGCGTCCATTGACTACCTCGATTACCCAACGACATTTTGTTATTTTTCTGGACTCGTTGGCTTGGGCTGTTGTTAACTGAGTGGCATCATGGGCCTTGGTAGGAGGCATGTGTCCTTTGTAACCATAAGTTTCCAGGTTTTCCATGGCATCACGGAAGCCTCTGTCTAATATAAAGACATCGTTTGGGGCAAGAAACACATGCAGTGGGTGTTCTTCATCACTTAAAATGGAATTTAATATTGTTGCGTCACTGGTCGTTGCAGCATATGGTCCCAAAACATCAATTATATAACCGTTACTTGTTGTGATCAGGAACGGCTTTAAAAGGTTATCAAACTTGTGTAGGCTGTAACTAAGCCTCTGGAATAAAAAATTCGCACTTTTTTGGATGTAAATATATATGTGCCATCGCATATTAATACTAGTTTTGTATTTGCTTCATCACCGAAGAGCGATTTAGGTATTAGTAAAGTATTTTGCAGTGCTTCATTTCTAGAGATGTGGTCAAGTCCTAAATGCTGAGGGACTTATTCATCTTCTAGACACTTTCTTGCAATTACCAGCTTCCTTTCCAATGTTCTCCGTGACATTTTAAATAAATTGGCAAGCCTTTCGTTGCTTTCTCCAGTTCGCAGTTTAGCCAGGTAGATACCGAGTATAGTCCTTGCGTCTCTGTGTCTTTGAAGCGACGGAGTTTGCGATATAATAGAGTTAAATTCATCAGCAGTACGTCCTACCCAAAAAAAGAGACTTCCGTCATCAAGCCCGATCATACTTTCGAAATCGTATTGAGTGCTCGATAAGACTGCTTCACTCAATATGTTAGTCAAATCTGTGAAATATTCTGCTGTAAAATAGTGTGATGTTGAGCAGTTATTTATCAATTCATCCCATATGTTATTTTCGAAATGTTCCGTGCAGGCTCGTGCGTGTTGAGGTATGTACAACTTATGTACAGTCAACATAAAAACCTTAATAGTTTTAGGTATACGACGGCGGCTGCCTCTAACACAGCCACTAAAAATACAGCGGTTCGATGTGTTAGGTGCTCTTTTATACGAAGGCACGAAAAGCTCGTTATTGTTCGTTCGTGCATTTGCAGCCTGTACACTATCTTCTATAGGTGGCACGGGCGGTGGCGTTTCTTGTCCATTGTTTGGCGCTGAAGGCTCTTCTGGAACTCGTTGCCAACACCGATGGCAGACTGTTTGAGTATTGTTGAATACTACCTGAAAATAAAAGCAATAACATATATAAATGCAATAGAAGACGCCACCCATTACAAGTTGTTGCCGATCCCGGGAACACACATCACACTTGTACATTTTTAAAAGTACCTACATAAAAGACAACAATGCTATTAAACTCAAAAACTACTGAACATATTTTCATGCGGTTTTCACCAATAGACAGAGTGATTCACGTGGAAGGTTTGGGTGTACATTTTTTACCCATGCGAAGCTGGGGCGGGTCGCTAGTATTTTAGATATAGATTAGGATTTTTATGAAACGTGCAAAAAAAAGGTATTTTCCCTGCCTGCGCTCTACAGTAGGATACTTATAGGCTGAACTTACCATTAACCAGAAATCAATATAAATAAATAACTAAGTATTTAATATATTCACACCAATTACCTAGCCCCTAGAGAGCCACAGAGCGCGGGGTGTAATTGTTATAACTACATATAAGTATTCTTTTGAAGGTTGATATTAATATGTATAATCTTACCTGTCTTAAAGCGTTCGCTTGGATGTACGAAACATGTGCAGGGTGTATTTGTAGAAGGCTTGCTGACAAAACATGATTTTGCCGACGCCTAAGTATAGATCGTGGACACAATATGCAAAAACGATCTTCGTTCATTTTCACAAGCAATATCAAGTCCGAGAACGTAGCCAAGTTTAGTTCAAGTAAGATTATCACAGGAGTCCAGGAGCACGCAAGGGTCGTCAAAATGACACAAAGCACAAAACACAATGGCATAGCAGGCAATGAGAATACCGACTAACGTACGTGGACGTAGGAGTGGGGTGGCAACGGGGCGGGGGCCTGAGTGTACATATTACCCGGTTACTTGGATTTTTTTAAATATTTTTTTTTTTTACATATGGGCTATAACCTATTATAAAAAAAATATTTCATGCGTATTGGTTACTTGGACCAATTTGACGCATTGTCCTTTGAATAACTCCTAAAGTAATTATCATAAAGTAGCCTAATTAGGCTCATCTTTTAGGTAAATGTGTATTCTTTTATTTGGTATAAAGCACAGCAACCTGAGTGACTCCGTTCAAAAAATATGTAGGCTCAAACAATGCTTTGCATCTAGACCTGGCAGATTTCTTCGTTTTTCTCAGAAAATTCGTTACTAACAGTACATTTTTTTTTGCTTTTCTGATGCACCAAACTATTACCTACAACATTTCCATACACAATAAGTGTTTATTTTGGGTATTTTTGTAGGTAGTAGTAGTAGTAGTAGTTTTATCGTGAACAATTAAAAAGTTACTCGTCGTACAACTGCGGCATAGTAACATTGGTTTGAGCCTACATATTTTTTGAACGGAGTCACTCAGGCTGCTGTGCTTTATACCAAATAAAAGAATACACATTTACCTAAAAGATGAGCCTAATTGGGCTACTTTATGATAATTACTTTAGGAGTTATTCAAATTTCAGTAAATTAAAAAAAAAAAATCAAAATGTTTTCCCTAATCACCCTGTATCTTAGTGGATAGTGGAGATAGCCGCCCTCTGTAGAACAATTTTTTTCTCCAAATATATCCAGGAATCACCCCTGAAAATATTAGCCGCGTACTCCAACAACGGATTTATTAAATTTCTGATGACCTTTACAAGTCGGGAATGACCGAATATGAGTATTTTAACTTATTAAAAAGACAATATCTCAGAAATGGCAATTCCTACGAGAAAATGTATAATATATTTTTTTGTAGATAATCGCCTAATCTACAAACGTTGTAAACACAATTTTCTGATAAGACGTACGGTTTAGCATATGTATATTTGCAAAAAACTGATATTTTGACCCTTTGACCTTGAATGAAAAAGTTTGCAGTCGTCCAATCGCGTGGCAGTCTCTACAGCTTATGTATAATAATGTTTTTAAGGGCTGTTCCAATTTTCAGCAACTTCCGAATTATCTTCCAATTATGTCATTTTTTCGTCTATTTTGACTGGACTATAAAGCTTCATATTTATTAAGAAATCTTTATTTGGAGTCATGTGTGAAGATGCTCCTGAATCTACATACCATTTACTTGGTGAAGTGGTGAGTTCTTTAGCAGATAGCACTGTCAGTAAAGATTTTTCACTTTTCTTTGGAGGGGCTTTTTTATTTCTAATTATTTTCGGACTTTACGAGTTAAACAGTTTTATTATTGATTTTTAAACTTATTAAAAAAAAGAATAAAACATCAATTTAAGTTAATCATGCCGATTATACAACTCGCCGGATCGTCCGCGGAGGGAATTTTATTCGGATTTGATGTTTGGCGTATTATAGAATCCGTCGAATGAAAAATAACCAAATGACGGTAATGCAGTGTGAAAAATTTATATTGTAGAATCCGCTCGTGAATCACACTCTATACAAAAATTTTTATTACAAATCCGCATCAAAAGTGAAAAATTTCGGCGTAGTTTTTTTCAATGGAGACTTATAAAAAATGAATTTAAATGTTTTTAATTATATTGTCAATTATGAACAAAATAAGTTTACAAATAAAATTCTTTACGCACAACGAACCGAGTTCAGTTTGAAGAAATGGTTCGAATGATGAAAACGCATCCGGATATATCTGTGAGAGGAAAGCAGTTAGTGTGTTATTGTAAACTACACAGGTCCGAGGATCGCCGTCTACATCACTTCATGCAATGCTGTAGCCGGCTGCCCGCAAGCCCTGTATAGCACCGTTACTTACCCATGGCTACTGTACAAGAGCTAAGTCAATAGGCACTGTACCTCCCGCACCCTGGGGTTGTTCCTGCTGCTGTGAGCCAGCAGGAGGCTCCTTTTTTCAGCCAATCTCCTTGACTCTAATTCGGCCGAAGCCGTAGAATAGGGACATGCCCTGCTCTTTAAGCTGCATGAGCGACCTCTCGTCAATGCTAAGGGCAAGAGTTTGACTATTCTGGTCCACCTTCCTACCCATCTCTTGCCAAGAGGTCACCACAATTGGCTGGTTCTGAATTTCCAGCCTGCAGAGCACATGTTCCGGTTCCCTAACATCGTTAGGAGCCCAGAATGCAATCCGCTTGCATTTGGGAAGGTCCTTTTTCTCGGTTACGTTGAGGTTGACCCCTTCCCACACTTGCAGCCTGGTGACAGCATTTGTCAGCTATTGGCTGGTGGGTTCGTTGGCGCAGGTGACCTTAATGAGACCCCCTACCGCCTTTACACCTAAAAACTGAGGCGGGCAATCGCCTTTACGACTTTTGTCCACTTCAGGCAGGATGGCATCGCAGATAGAGGAGGATTGCTCCTCCGTCCAAAAAGGCTATAAGGCAAACTATGGATGAATGACCTCTCACAAGAAAATAAGAGCTATCATTTAAAAATGGAGTAAGCTTGGTTTTGAAAAAATAAATTAAAACAGTAATGCTTAGAAATTAAGTTAAAAATCAGAATTACATGTAAGGAGTAATTTTAGGAATTTTTAGTCATTACTCATGAAGGCTGATTAATTCTGTGACTAATAGCCACGAAGGCTGTATTTTTTGTGATATTTCTTACGAAGAAAACTGACTAATTTTTATAATGAATAAAACATTTTTATAAGTTAAAAACAATGAAATTTTTAAACCACAAAAGACAAAATCCAAATAATTACGTACTTTTAAGTTTTTGCACTTAAATATTTATTTTTCTAAGGATTCGCGAAAATATCGTGGAAAATTTGACAGCTAGTGGTGAAATTGCAGTTTCAGTGCGGATCGATAATGCAGAATTCCGTCGGATTCTATAATGCAAATATTTTCAAATGCGGATCGGATGTTCTCCCATCGCAGAAAATCCGGCGAGTTGTATAATCGGCATGAATATTTATTCAAAAAAGAACAACAGCAAAACAATTAAAAGATTTATTATTCGCGGAGAACAACTGACCAATGGTGGGCGAACGGTTTGAAGTCAAAACTGTGAAGTGAAGTGAATTAATTTCTATCATTAAAAATTTACCAGGTCGCTGGACATTTTCCACAGCCAAGTAAAAAGAACACGCGCTGCTGACAAAGCGTCTGGATTCTTGGAATTGGTTTCAAATTTTAAACGGAAATGTGGAAATGTGGGAAAGTAGCAACATGGGGTGATGGCACCTGAGTAGGTTGCGCGTGTTATTTTATGTTTTAAATTATGCATATGGGCGTTTTATCTATAACTTGAAACCAGAATCTTCATAATGTTGACTTTAGTTTGTCCCATGCGCCTTTAGCGGTATTCTCATCTCTTACATGTTTATAAGACGAACTGTGTATCATCATTATGATTTTCGGTTTAGCCTTTAAATCCCTCCTTTCTTTTTCATCTTCGTTTGCTGTGTTATCTACTCCTTATACGCAACTCCATATGTCTTCATATTGCAGATATGATTTCATGGCAAATGCCCACTCGTTATAGTTATCGCGGCCCGTTAACCTGTCGACTGATGGCAATAATAAATTGGCCATTTCGAAATTTATTTATTCAAATATTTTCCGCGTAATTAAAATTATCGCACTATAATACATTGATGCACTAAAAAACTGAATGCGCCATTAAGCTTTTTTTCTGGGCTCATAACCTGTAAAAATATATTTGTGCAGCGAGAATTAAAACACGTGTGTACAATATTTCGGCTTTACGGTGTCTTAGTTTTCGAGCTGGACTAACGTTTCCTGCACTCGTGGATAATTCTCTTTGAATCTTTTCAAAGATTGCACACGTGTGCACCATCGCGTAGGCCATAAAGCGAGTAATCGAGTTGGTTTATCAACCGGCAAATCATCATCTGATGACGATAAATAGTCTTCGCATGCTTGTAGATCGACTTTATCGTACATTTTCTTTCCTTTTGCCGATTCTAAAATGGTATTCGAAACATCTTTAACTAAGCACATAACATCGCATACCCCGCTTTGTAGTTTAGCTGTTTCTTGGAGAACAAGGTCCAGTGAATGGTTGACGCAATGAACGAAGATTAATTTGATCGAAGGAAAAAACACGCGATCCAACAAGGAAAAAATTTAGAGGGAAAAGAAAAACACGCGAACAAATAAAAAAAAAAAAAAATACAAGAAAATTTAAAAGAAGCTACACGATGTGACAATAATTCTAGAGAATGGTTTTACTTACATCATTCGTACTGATGAATTTGAACTGAACTGAACTGAGTTTGTTTAAGTTTTCGGAATATTTGATACTACTTTGTCTGCAATTCTTATAAGTTTCCTGTATAATATTGTCCGCAACTTGCTTCAAATTGGCAATGCGATTTATATCAATGGCGGATAAAGGGCGAAGAGAGACATCCCCCTTCCAAGAACTTTATTATTTATGAAAAATATGTCAAGTGAAAGCAGTCGAACTAGAAAATTTACCTCTCTATATACATACATATATGTTCTTCTTCTTTGATCCGTTAGCTGGTGGTCCGAGCGGAACGCCTCCGCAACGGATACCCTGCTGCTGGGGCCTCTTTAAAAAATGCAGTTTCTTGCCTAGTTTCTTCGGTCAATTCGGCAGGTCGACCACTCTCTTCCTTTCACACCCTGGACTTGGGACCAGACGACCGCGGAGTTCGTTGGACACTCGTTCAATAATCACATATAAGACACAAGACACAATTTCAACATTGAAGTTGTAGAAGACACAAGACACAATTTGAACTTTTAAGTTGCAACTAACAGTGCTCTTGACAAAAATAAACTGAAGTAAACTTGCACGATGCATGCTTTTAAGTTAGTTGGAAACAGGTGATACTTATAATAGTCACAATAGGATCATCAATTTTGGTTGTCCTATTGGCTATTAAAAACAAAAGACCATAAAAGGACATAGCCAATCCAAAGTCAAAAAGTGCATTGGTTACGCATGGTAAAAAGTTCTGTCTAGAGGATTATCGTTGAGTCATCTAATCCGGATAGACTAGAAAGGTCGACTTTCTCGTGAACAGCGTTCTTTTTGCCCCTAAAATGGTCTTACACCAATTTGTATTAAAACAATAAAATTTTTAATCCCTTTAACAAAGCAGGCATGGCCCACCCAGGGAAATTCCTGGTTGGGCAGCTGCCCACCCTGCCCATAGGGTTCCTACGCCCCTGGATATAGCTGTACGTACAAACGAGCGGTTTCCAAAGCATACTCATTAAACTTTACAATGTTAATTTCAAATCCAGAACCCAGTCTTGCAAAATAACGTGTAACCGTTTGAGCAAATTTTTGTCGATGCCTGTGAGCACTGACTTTCGCATTTTCAAAGAAACGGCGAGCTGTCATTTGAACTTCCAAATTTCTGTTTTGGCATATCAATCAAAAGTCCTAACTGTTGACGAACCTCTTTTTGAATGTTCTCTTTTCGAATTTAATTGCTGCTTTATTTCTTCAGAAACGCCTTTTGACCATTTCTTTTGCTCTAACTATACGAAACGTGCAGAAGACATTAAAAAAAGCGAACTTTTGCATGCTGTTTCGAAGTGCAATTGCAAAGGTAGCACCCCATAGCTGATGTTGTATTCGTCTGTGAGTTACATACTTTTTTTCGATCAAAGTCACTGAGAAAACACTGATTTCTTTACCGTCAACAATAGTTTCAAATGAAACTAACTCTTTCTTCTGCTCCTCTATCTTGGCGACTTCAGCTTTAGTTGATTCAACAGTCTCGTGCATAAATGCAACTTTAATTGACCGACAAAACCGAGAAGAAGGTCGAGGATTTCTCCAAATAATTGTTTCTTTTTGAATTGAATTGTTGACGGAAATCAGTCGAAGCGTAACAAGTGAAATAAAAAAAAAGTTTGAGTTTGTCATAGTACCTTCATTGTCGTTATCATATCTTTGTTTAAAAGTGTTCTGACCGGAAGTTCCGTCACATCCCCACTTACAAATTAACTGCATTTGACGTACATCATCAGCTCTAAGGTTTTGAATGACTTCGTTTTGAACTGTTAGTATTCGCTTAGCAGTAACATCTAATAACGCTTGCAATTTGATCTCACTGTAAGTTTCAGTGATTGTGTATTCAGTTGTGGGAGGGTAACAATATTTTTAGCAATAAGGACTTGTTTATAGGACGGATACAATTTTCAATTTTTTCGCACACTTGAAGCCCTAGTATTTTGGTATGCACTTTTTGAAATTTTATTTTCAATGCAAAGTGATAAAGCTTCTTCTTTGGTGAAAGGCGTTTCACTCATTTCGGTAAGAGACGATCTGCACTTCGACGCAGTTGTCGGCTCACTTATGCCCTTGATAATTTTCGCTGCATCCGTTTAACCACTGGCTCGAAGACTCATTTGCGTAGTATTTGCTGATCCATTATTGGCGGCTTATCATATTTTTCGATTATATTATAGTTACTTTCATCTACTGTTTCTAATTGTACAGGTTGCGGGATTACAAAATCTTCTTTGTTTTTCCCTACCTTTCTAACTTTCACTCGAAACTTGTAGTTTTCTACATTATTGATTCCTTCTTCTATATGGAATAATTCACTCCTTATTTCCAGTGGCGGCTCCTGCCTCTAAAACTTGGTGGGGCTTGAAAAAAAAATTAGTTATTAATATAATCATTTTTATGTTGGTTTCCACTCTATCTTACAGGCCAACTGCACTAAACATTCCAATTGGATTTTCAGTGTATTTTACATGTATTTGTTCACATTAAAAATACTTAAATGAACGCTCCTTTGATTTTAAAATTTTTTATATTGGTATAATTTTATCTAAATTTTGTTTGAATTTAGATGTTAAAAATTGACCAATCTTTTTCTTATCTGAAATTTTTGTACCTGCGTAAGATGGAAATAAACTGAATCACTCGTGTTTACTAAAACGAAGCATGCAAGTAGAATAACATTCAGATTACAGGTACTGTCTTCAGAGCGTTAACCGAAAATATGTTGTTCGTTTCTCAAAATTAATAGCTCCATTTGTTTAAAAAAGAAAATATGAGAAATGATTTTATAAAAAGGAACTTAGCTCTATTCATTGTTATCAAATTTAGGCCTATCCCACTAATTTGAAGAGTATAAAGCTCAACTTCTTTGAAAAACGAATAATAAAATATTTAACAATTCAACAAATCAATAAAAGAAGGAAAATGTTTTATTTCTGCGCGAACAATTCAATAACTTTTCATTTAAATTTGGAATATTTATTACATATTTATAATGCCGCTAATGAATTCAACCGACATTGGTCCATAGCGATGGATTATGGATTTGTACGTTTTAATATCTTTTAAAGTATTGAATAGCCCTTCAGATTCGGCTGTTGAAAAGTGTGTGGTTAATATTATTTCTAATAAAATAGAAATTTGCTTAAAAGCCTCATCTAGATTATTTTCTTTCAAAAATGAATATAACTCCTGAATAGAAGTCATTTTTGAAACCGTTAAGGAGTACCCCTTATTTTCTTGGCGTTAAATGAGCCCTTATATAAGAGAAGGCAGATGGTAAGGTGTAATCTAGAGTTAGACCCAAACAAGTGAGAATTTGGCCGATGACTCATTTGTTTTCGTATTTTTGAAATACGTAATTTCTAACTGTTCTAAGTTGAGTAGTTCTATAAGTACTAAAAGGTAAGTACTTAAGTAACTACTCTGGCTGGTTTACACGTATTAAGTAGTCAAGTATTTAACTAAATTTTAACTTAATTTTAAGTGACTTAATGCATGTAAACATTGAATTTAGTAATAAGTTGCAAGTTAAAATTTAGGGGGTAAGTAAGCAAGTAGAATAGAATTTTTTCTATTTTTCGGTTTAGCAGGTGGGTTTAGTGATTCATTTTAGTTAGATGCATGAATTTGTTTGAATAGCGTCGCGTTCGTGTAAGTGAATATTTTATTTTGAAAATGTCGAAATGGTCAGAAGACACTACGATGCAGTTCGTTGAAGAGTATTTAAAGCATGAATGTTTGTGGAATGTAAGAAATAATAAAGAAGGAAACAAACAAGCGAAACAACAAGGGCTTGAGATAGACTGCGAAAACTATTTCCAGTAGCGAGAAAATATAGTACAATATGCAATTTTAATTTTTTGCACATCGCATTACAGTATCTCTTTTCTGTATCTCATGTTGAACTTTAGACAGCAAGAGTAATTAAAGGATTCTTCTGACATACGTAGCCCAGAGAAATACTCTTGTTTATCTTCTCCATCTAATTCATGGAACAAAGTTGCACTAGCGCCGTATTCATTTCTCCTGCTTATCCAATTTCTCATCCACAATCTTTTAGGTATTCTCTCTTTTCTGGCTATTTCATCTTTTACTTCGTCGAAAATCTCATTTAAAACAAATTTTATGACTCTATTTTTTAAAAATTTGACGCCCATCTTTAGCGAACTAAAGAGCTTCACTAAAATTAAGTGTTGAATACGTGTAAACGATTACTTGAAATTAAGTCACTTAAAATTAAGTTAAAATTTAGTTGAACACTTAACTACTTAATACGTGTAAACCAGCCATAAGGGAAGTAAAAACGTAAGTCCTTCCCTCTTATGACATCGTGTGTAAAAATAAGCAATTTAATAAAGGGTATGGTAAGGCTTACCCCTTACTAGTAAGTGCTTATTTCAGTACTTCTGTAAGCTTACAGGTCCTACTGGGATCAATGTGATAATAAATAAAATATAAACTCCTGGTCTTTTAGAAGTTTTAATAAACCAGTTGCTTCACTAACTGTCCCAAACTTCACCCTGGATCAATTCAAAACAATGAAGGGATTATCTTTATTTTGTTTTTCGAATATAGACCATGTTTGTTGCAAATTTCGATTTATTAATTCTTTTCGCTTGGGAGAGCATGAAAAGAATGGTGTCGTGGCCACGAAGAGCTAAAAAAATTCGACTTAATACTAGATTATTTATATTTCGTTGTGGAACTCACGCATCCTGCATCGATCTGTGCGATAATATTAACCGTCCCGAAGGTCTAGTAATTTGAAGTATTTTTTTAAATTCGTAGCGCTTGTTTCATGTTTTTTAAATAAATGTTTTAAATCCCGAATAACATTTCTGTATAAGTCGATTCTTCTAAAGAAAATGCAACAAAAACAAAACAATACATTTATTTTTCTCTGTACTTAATCGTAAGACATTCCCTTTTTGGAAGACCAATCCGACGAAAATTTTCTACTTTTGTATATTGCAGTGCAAATTAATTTAAAATGAAATGGTTGATGCGACTCTAAACGTTTAATTTCTAATTTTTCTTGTAATGACAACAAAGGAAAATTTTTCTTCAATAAATTATCTACGTGATTCATTTGAAACAAAAACAAAAATTAAATCAATATAAATTCAATCTAAGAAAAATATATATGTATATTAAAAAATGTTGTATTAATATTTAACAAATAGTTAAATCAATAATAATTTAATACTATTTATTGGCGAATAATTCAATATATATCTACCGTAATTTTGCAAGCACATATTTTTCACTTAAAAAAAACTTCAAACATTCTGTTAAAATTCAATCCAATTAGCCTCTTTTCCAATAAGGATTTCTCTTTTTACTACTTTTTACTATATTATATTTCTAGCCAAATATTTGCTACGGGCTAAATAAAATCAGCCCTTCACGTATATAAAACCCATAAGTGCTAAAAAGGTTTCTAAATGTTCGGCCAATTAGTATCAAATGCAAGCAAAATTCCTTTAGAAATATAAGAAATAGAACTAAAGGAACGAGTCGACAACACTGACACTCTATGTGCGTGAGTAAACCCAACAGAGCAAGAGAATCCATACATGCCAGTGAGAGAATCCCAATGAACCGCTCGGGGCTAATAAATTTCAGCCCCGCTTGGTAGAACAAAAGTGGATGAATCCATCGTCTCAGTCAAGAAATTTTGCATACAAAATGGTTCATCTTCGGGGCTGACTCAACGATAGCCCCTGAGGACCGAGAATTACATGTAAATAGGAATGGCGTTATGATTCGGTCAGATAGAGAGAGAATCGAGAGTTTTCTTATTTGTTTTATTTGCTTTTGACGTGACAACGTCTATTAAATCGGTTTAAGATAGGACGCGCGTGTGAAAATGTCCCGCACAATGTCCCGCACACAAAAAAAAATCATATCTCCGCCCCCATACATGTTAGGGGGTGGTTAATGGCTCAAAATTTTCGTTAATTTATCCTCTACACGGGAAAAATACTTTCATTCACCTTATTGACGTGACAACGGCTATTAAATCGGTTTAAGATAGGACGCGCGTGTGAAAATGTCCCGCACACAAAAAAAATTGCTTCGAAATATATAATTTATTAATTGAGAAAATAATACAAAACGTAATAACAGACGTTGTCACGTTCAAATTAATAGACGTTGTCACGTTAAAATACTGATGATGATACTTCACATCCAAGACCATTATTTTTTGATACTTTTTCTATGAAATTCCACTTCGAATTTGTTTGTGGTTTATTATTTTAAATTTTTTGTTTAGAAAATGTAAGAAATTGAAAAAAAATTTGGGTTTTTTTTTGTAAAAATGAAATTAATTCAAAATGTAATAACATGTAAATAATATAAAAATAAGTCGGATTTTCCTTCCTGACACTATAATTCCAGAACGCACGATCCGATTTCCTCGGTTTTGCATTCGTTGGAAAGGTCTCGGGCTCCGTGAGGTTTATAGCAAAAAAAATTCAACAGAAAAGCAGGCGTTTGGTCCATAGCAGCCATTTCAAGAGGGCGGATTACCATTTTCTTTACAACCCCTCGACATGGATATCAAATGAAAGGTTATGGTAAGTAGAACACCAAAAGCAATATAGTATACTCAATATATCGTTTGGTCCATGGCAGTCATCTCAAGAGAACAGATGACCATTTTCTTCACAACCCCTTCGCCATGGATATCAAATGAAAGAGTATGATAAGTAGAACACCATAGGCAATAAAGTATACTCAATATATCGTTTGGTCCATGGCGATCATCTCAAGCGGGCGGATTACCATTTTCTTCACAACCCCTTCGAGATGGGTATCAAATGAGAGAGTATGATAAGTAGAACACATAAGTAATATAGTATACTCAATATATCGTTTGGTCCATGGCAGTCATCTCAAGAGAGCAGATGACCATTTTCTTCACAACCTCTTCGACATGGATATCAAATGAAAGAGTATGATAAGTAGAACACCATAGGCAATAAAGTATACTCAATATATCGTTTGGTCCATGGCGATCATCTCAAGCGGGCGGATTACCATTTTCTTCACAACCCCTTCGAGATGGGTATCAAATGAGAGAGTATGATAAGTAGAACACATAAGCAATATAGTATACTCAATATATCGTTTGGTCCATAGCGGTCATCTCCAGAGGTTGGATTACCATTATCTTCACACCCCTCGATATGGATTTCAAATGAAAAGGTATGATAATAGAACACCATAAGCAATATAGTATGTATACTCAATATATCGTTTGGTCCATGGCGGTCATCTCAAGAGGGAGGATGATTATTTTCTTCACTACCCCCTCGACATTGGTATCAAATGAAAGGGCATTATAAGAAGAATGCCATAGACTATGTCATTAGATTCATGGCGGCCATCTCAAGAGGGCGGATTACCATTTTTTTCACAACACCCGAGACATGGGTATCAAATAAAAGGCTATGAAAAGTAGAACACCATAAGCAATATATTTATAATTTGGTCCATGGCGGCCATCTCAAAAGGGCGGTTTACCATTTTCTTCACAACCCCTTCTAGATGGGTATCAAATGAAAGATTATGATAAGTAGAACAATATAAGCCATATAGTATACTCAATATATCGTTTGGTACATGGCGGTCATCTCAAGAGGGCGGATTACCATTTTCTTCCCAACCCCTTCGAGATGGATAGCAAATGAGAGAGTATGATAAGTAGAACACCATAGGCAATATAGTATACTCAATATATCATTTGGTCCATGGCGGTCATATCCCAAAATCAATTTTCCCAGATTTGTTCTTTTTTCACTATAGCTTTTTCCTATCGCAGACTGTGTCCCCATAATCTTATTTTATTGAAAGGCGTTGCAACGCACGCGGGTTTTTGCTAGTAACATGTAATAATTAATTAAAAATATGATTTTCTCGAAAATTTCTGGTGGGGCTAAGCCGCCACTGCTTATTTCTTTAGTGAAACCTAATCCCTCCTTCTGCGATACGGATAGGTCCATTTCTGTTTCAATATTTTCATCGTTTCTTGGGTTTTTATTTATTCCCTCTTTAAAATATAATTTGGTCTTTTTCCTACCACAAATCAATCGTTTGTGTTTATAATCTATAATTGCATCTAGGGGTATTAATATATTATTGCCTACGAGCCCGTCATACTCATCATGAAAATGGCAAACTAAAGCCTCAATTATACTTGATTGAAATGTCAAAATGAGTTTCATTGCAGAGAAATTGTATTGAAGTGGACGCAACGCAATGGAACGGACCGGATTAAAGTTTCAAAACTTTGGAACTTGAAGGAACCGACGGATTGAAGTGCCAAAAGGAGCATTAAAAACAGCTTTTTTTGTCATTTATTATTTAGCCCAAAATGTCATCAAAGAATTTTGAAAAATGAATAAACGAAGTGGAAGATAATGAAATTTTATATAATAAAAAATTGCACAGACATAAACATTTTAAGCACAAGTCCAACATTTGGCAAAACATTGCCGAAAAAGTGACATTTGCGTACGTTCGAATCCGTCAGTATAACCAGCAAAATTCCATTCCGTGGACTCTTCGTTCCGTTGCGTTGCGCTGCGTCCAGTATAATTGAGGCTTAAGAATTGGACTTTCTTAGTGGGATTTCCTATTTCTTTGAATGTCGGTATATTTACTTTCTCATTTATTCTTGTTGTGTTATCAAGGGTTTTTACGTTCATGGGTGATTTTAAAATTGTTCTCCATTTTGGATGGCAGAGGTTGGGGTTAATAACTGAGCGGGTTGCGCCACCATCTACAATAAATTTAAGAGAGGAGTTGTTTTTGATTTAATTATTATATAGGGTAATTTGTGGATGAGGCTGGAGATTGAAAATTTACAGGTTGAACGCTCGTCTACCTCCATAGGTTCTGGCCTGTTATTATCTCCGTTTGGAAATCTTTGATTTTGGTAATTATTTAAGTTATTTGAATTGCGCGGTGCGTTATTATTGAATCGGTGCTGATTTTCAAATATGGATTACCGAAATTCTGGTTCGCATTATTATATCTACTAAAATTCTGCCGATTAGGGTTTTGATTATTTTGTGGGCCCTTTTGTTGATCATTAAAATTTGGCCTAAAAACTTTATTTCGGTTTACTGGTGGCGTGTTATTACGCTCGTTATTGAATGGTCTCTTATTAAAGTTATTAAGATGGTTTTGATTGTTGGGGTTGTGGCCTCTGTCTCTAGGTCTACTAGTTTGGGGATTATTGTGAATTTTTATAGAAGGGTTTAGAAATGCGTACCCACACTCGTACAGGATATTCATACTGTCTTCTAAACTAGAAGGATTCCTGCAGTGCATAATAGATCGCATTGGTTCTGGAAGTTTATTTTTGAATATAATTAGAGCCGAATTTTTATTGGTCTCTATTAGGTTGTGAGTGTTTTCTTCCTCTGACGATACTTGTTTCGTCTTGACGTTCAGTCTTCTTAGGTATGCTTTCATCTCACTATAAAAATCTACCGCACTTTATTTTAAATTTGTCCGCTCTTAGCTCAGCGAATAATTCTTCGATTCTATCACCGAAATTTCTTATGAGCACGTCTTTTATGTCGTTCCAGGAGGACACATGTGTGCTTATCTCCATCACTTCTCTTGCCCTGCCTTTGAGCTTGGATTTTATATGTATGATTCGAAAATATGCTCTGGGCGAATTCATCATATCTGACTAGGAATGGGTGTACTTTATCGATTAGATCGATGAAATTTTGGAGCTCTCTATAGTCTCCATTAAATTCAGGGAGTTTGAATAAATATCTGAAGGGATCAAGATTAAGGGAAGCCATTGTTTGTTGTTCGTTGTTTAAAGGAGTGAAAAAATTATTACCTACAATCTGTAAGTTCCCTCGACTGACTTCTAGTAATTTCAATTTGTTCAATTAAATCGATATTATTAGGGACTGACATCACACGGAAAGCACGAAATTTTCAGGAAAATTTTTACTTGTTTTTATTGACGTATTTACTTCCCGAATCTCATATACTTGTTTTTCGAAACGTAAGAATATAAAAACGTTATTTGGTGTCGATTAAACCATTCCGTATAACTTGTAATATTTATTTACTTTGTTTTAAATAATTCACTTTTCTTTCTTGATATAAACCAGAAAAAATCTTTAAATAAATCAAGTTTATAAGATGGCAAATCCTACCGACTGCGCCACTTTTAATCTCCTTCTTCGAGATTATTAAAAAAAATTAAATTTGTTCGATCTCTTTCTTGAGATCGAACCACATAATAAAATATGACAAAGTTTACTTTAATATCTTTATTAATAAAACTTTTCACTATTCACTAACAGTAGTAACTTAGAAAAAACTTAACTTATATAAAATTAAGTTGAGTGAGGAAAACGCGGACGCGACCGGGAAATAAATATGTTATAGTTTTAAGAACTCGATTGGAACTGCACTTTACATTTTACTAATTATGCCGATCAACCCTTGGGTGCATTAATAATTTAATAAGTTCACACGTTAAATAGTTCACACGTTCGTGCACCTGCAGTTCTTAGAACAGAGGATGTCAACGAGACGCGGCTTGCAAAAAGTTACTTGCGAAATGTGTGAACTGATTTCGCGACATTATGGCGAAATTCAATGTCTGTCTCAAGGCTAAAAATGTCTCATGGGAATTATAGATTTATAATATGCTTTTCTTAGTAGGAGTAACTATAACAATTATACTTTTATCATACGTAAAAACATCGTTATTGTTTAGGATTGTGTAATTTCATCTAGCTCTTCGCATTAATTATTGGGGATCGGAATAATAAATTAACGCGTTATAATAAGTTTCTTCAGTTCGCTTTGGAATACTAATTACAAATATGAGGAAGAATTGTTTGGATAGAGTGCTGTTTTTGATAAGAGGCAGAATGGATGCAGATATATTATAGTTTTGAATTTCGTCATTTGTCAGCATGTCATGGGCAAAATTTCCAGCCTGCTCATTAAAATTGTGTCCGAAATTTTTTCAAGTTGTTTGTTCATTGCGTTAAGATCGGCGTAGATTTGTAACGTAAATTTTGTTATGCCGACCGATTCTGTTAGGCGATTTGCTTTGCTAGTTATATTATTTAGGTACTCTTGTAGTATGTATTGTGGGTCATTCACATGCGTAATAGTTTCATTTAGATTTTTAATTAAATTATTGTTACAACTTGTTTGTTTAACTGATCGGTTATTTGCATGGTGTTTTTATCTAAGTTGTCTAAATGTTTAGAAATTTCCTCCGCGTCTTCGTCATCCATAGTTCCAAATAAAAATTTCATGCTGGAACCTATAAAATTTATTGCTCCTCTTTTCTCCCGTCGTTTATTCAATATGTCTGGTATAATCATTCTGAGATTATGTTTTGCCAACAAAACTTCTCTCATAAGTAACTTATGTTCGCCAGCGTTTACTGGACGATTAAGAAGTTTTATGTTTTTACCTAATATGTTTAAGACATTTCGTTGGTTTACAAGCAGAATTCACTAAGTACAATTTTTCAAGTTTTCAGTTTTTTATACTAAAGTAATACTTATAATGCCAACTTTATACTGGCAATACCTTATAACCCGCAAACTAATATTGTTAAGGTTTTTAGGGGGTTAGTTTCGGATTTACCTTGTCCATAATGACACAAAACTACAAAATCATTTCTGCCCAAACTCATTAAGTCGTTGCGTTTTTTTTTTATTTTAATCTAAAAATCCAGTATTAGAATTAAATAATTATTTCAATTCTTTTGTAAACTAAACTAAGAAATCTAAAAAACAATGTATACTGAGCCGATTACTATTATATGCCATTACAAAATTTTCAGAGACACAAACATCTTAAATATCGATTTGCTAAAAACTATGGTTTTTGACTTAGTGATTTCTGCTTTTAAACCCACGATTTGTATATTGCTCTAAATCTATGATGTGTAGTCAGGGGCGAACGCAGAAAATTTTGTCGGGGGGGGGGGGGGGGGGTTCGACTATAAATTTTATTTCACACTCAGTTCGTCGTGAAGGCAAAAGAAAAAATGAAGGTGCTGGAAATCATGAGCTGTGACTTGCTTTAAGTAAACACATTTATTCAAATAAAAATTTTGATTAATGAAACAACAGTTGTGTATTAAAAATATTGTAATCGTAAGTGTTCGCAATCAGTAAAGAAAAGTGCAAATATTCATATCTGACATCATATTTACAGTATTATACCAATTCTTCTCGGCTTTTTAGCCATAATATTCAAAATCTCCTCAGTGGTAACATCTACATATATCTCTGTGTATGTTGAGGAGTGCTAACCCATTCAACCTTTGCTCTGCTGTTTTGTTACGCAAATAAGTCTTCAGCCAAAGGAGAGTTGAAAAAGAACGTTCGCTTGAAGCCACTGTAACCGGCAGTGTTGCTCCAATCTGAAGAAATCGATGAATTGATTGGAAAAACGTTTTTTCGCAAATGTCCAAAGCACTGATAAACGTTGTTGGTTGTTTCTCCTCGGATACACGCAAACAGTGTCTAATAAAAAAATCATTTCATTAAATATAAAAATGACTAATTTTCAAACAGAAATAATTACCTTTGCCATATTTTTATTTCGGCTTTGCAATCTTCAATAGATCCAAAGATGTCGTTTGGCCATTCTGCCTGGAATGTTTGTACTGTTTCGAATAATTCTGTTTCTTCGAGTTCAGCGCATTTCGCAGGGATGATATTTTGTATTTTGGATAGAAGTTTCCGGTGTTCCAGGAATTTCGACTGCAGCTCTGCCAAAAATTAGTCTAAAAACGGAATAAAGACTGATCGACGGTAGGACGCCTCAGGTTCCCCTTCGTAGTTCTCCCGATTGTTCTGTCGCCCTACTCTTCGTGGAACAGCCAGCTCCACGCCAATTTCATTCGCAGTTTCAGTTGCTGAGATGAAGATATCGTGGAACTTGTCGTCAGCCTTTGCACGCATTTCTTTGATTTCATTGTGCAAATCGTTTGCGTAACTGACGCACTTGCTCAAATCACAATCTTCCTTTTGTAAATACAGGCTCAAATTTTTTGTCAGGCTAAAAACTGGTTTTAGCACTTTTAGCGCAATGATGAATTGAGCTGTACTAATTGAACTGAGCAAGGCATGTGGTTGTACGCCATCAGATTTTGTGTTCTTCTCGTTCAATTCTTCAAGTGCCAAACAGACATATACCAGTGACTCGTCGAACAAACCGAGAGACGCCAAATGCTCTACCCAACGTGTTTCACAGAACTGATGTTATTAACTTCCCAGTATAGGAAGTTATTGTAATCGGTCCGAAAATCGAAATCGAAAATTTCAACGTATTTTCATCTTTCAAGGTCCCAGGAGCATTTTAAGCAAAAAATTGGGAGGAAGTATATGTGTGTGTGTGTGTGTGTGTGTATGTGCGTACGGATGTGGTCATTTTTTCCTGCACGATATCGCGCGAACCAAAACTGATATCGACTTCGTTGAGGTGTCGTTCGAAGCGTATTAACCGAAATATGATCTGAAAAGATTTTCATGAGATTCGGTCCAGCCGTTTTTTTGTTTAAGCGACGTAAGTGATTTTTGTACCTGCACGATATCGCCCGAACCACGAAAGATATTGACTTACTTGAGGTGCCGTTCGAAGCGTATTAGCGACAATATAATCTGAAAAGATTTTTATAATATTCGGTCCAGCGGTTTTTTGGTTTAAATGACTTAAGTGATTTTTGTACCTGCACGATATCGCGCGAACTATAAAAGATATCGACTTCGTTGAGGTGTCGTTCGAAGCGTATTAACCGAAATATGATCTGAAAAGATTTTCATGAGATTCGGTCCAGCCGTTTTTTTGTTTAAGCGACGTAAGTGATTTTTGTACCTGCACGATATCGCCCGAACCACGAAAGATATTGACTTACTTGAGGTGCCGTTCGAAGCGTATTAGCGACAATATAATCTGAAAAGATTTTTATAATATTCGGTCCAGCGGTTTTTTGGTTTAAATGACTTAAGTGATTTTTGTACCTGCACGATATCGCGCGAACTATAAAAGATATCGACTTAGTTGAGGTGTCGTTCGAAGAGTATTAACCAAAATATGATCTGAAAAGATTTTCATAAAATTCGGTCGAGCCGTTTTTTTGTTTAAGCGGCGTAAGTGATTTTTGTACCTGCACGATATCGCCCGAACCTCGAAAGATATTGACTTACTTGAGGTGCCGTTCGAAGCGTATTAGCGGCAATATAATCTGAAAAGATTTTTTATAATATTCGGTCCAGTGGTTTTTTGGTTTAAATGACTTAGGGTGGGTGCCAAAATACAATTCCGAATTTGCTACGTTCACCATGGACACTTCGAAATTACAAAGTGTGCCAAAATACAATTCACGCATTTCATTTGACAATTGTTATTATTTGGATGACAGCAAAATTTTGCTACTTATAAAATTTTTAATAATTTCTTTTAAAGTAGCCCAGGGCTATATTAATGTGTTTAGAATGGTTGAAGTGGAAGAGCTTCATGAGCATAATCCATCCAGTAAGGGTGGAATGCAAGAAACATTTACTCAAGCTTTGGAAAAAAATGATTCAATTTTTGCACGAAATTTGAGTTGTTAATTTTACTTTAATTAGAGTCTGCAACGGTCTACCGTATAGGCTTTCATGTATCACGCTATACGGTGAAGACCATCGTCCACTGAAAATTCCAAAAATTTGGGGTATTGTCCAATGGAAATGGATTCAACCAGTTCTCAAGAGTTCAATATTTCGCAACGCATTAGGGCCAGAGATTCCACGCATTCGTACTTATTTTTATAGCCAATATATCAACAGAAAGTTGCACTATTGAAGCCAAATGCAATATGATTTTCCATTTAGAAAACTAACAGCATTTATTTAATTATGACAAACAGCTACAAAACGAAAATCCGACAAACTGTCAAACGAATGTTTGCATAATATTTCCCTACAATTCAAAATATTTCCTTACATTTCCAAAGACACAAACCTCTGAAAATTGAAATGTAAATTCGAAATGTGTTGTATGTGTTGTCCATACAAATTGACATTTGAAATGTATCTTGGCACAACCCCGACTTAAGTGATTTTTGTACCTGCACGATACCGCGCGAATTAAAAACTATATCGATTTCACTGAGGTGCCGAAACACATTAATACCTAATCTTGTAAGTGCGCATATTTAGTTTGACATTTTAGCGAAAATATTGATAAACAATTGTGACAAATTCTCGGTATTATACATAAATTCTATATTGCCTATTGTTCATTTATTATTAAAATATCCAATCATAATATTCAACATCCATCATACTGGGAAGTTGATCGTGTGGACCGAAAGGGTCGAACCCACATCCCAACTAGTTTTTCTTGAACTCATTTTCGCTGTACACTGACTTTAGCATGAGAAAACGCTGAGAGATCAGATATGCGAGAACTTAAGACAAATGTGGCAAACAACTGAGAGAACTGAATTTTATGATTGTTCAAACTGTCATTCACAAAGATTTCCGAAAACGCACAGAATGACTTGTGTCAACGTGTCAAGTCAACCGGCTTGGTTGTTACTTCTTTATCCAGAGTATGTTTGCTGAATGCGGTAATAATGACTGAAGGTTTGGAAGTTATGATCATATCTGGATTTACTAATTCAGGATTAATGAATGAAGATGAAGATCCTGTGTCAACTAGAAATTTTTTGGGGCGACTAAAAGGAGATGAGATATGAACGTAGGAGAGTATATTACCATGTTTATTTAGGTCTATATATCCGCTGGGGTCATTGAGGCGTGCAAAGGAAAATTTTCGTCATTGATTTCCAAATTCTGCAATTGCTCTGATTCATGAGTATTATCTGGAGGATGAGGAGAATAGGATTGGTCAAAATCTTCGTAGCTGATTTGGTGCCATGAATTGAGATGTTCAGCTGGACTACTATATTCAGTTACTAGCGTGGGGTCTGAATGATTTACGACATAGTTATCGAGATTTTCATAACTATGGCTTGAAGTGGTTCTCAATGGCGGAATTTCGTCGACATTGAAAAGCTCTTCACTGATAAAGTTTGGCGTTCTATTATTTTGGTTGTTGTTGTGCCTTGGGTATGCCTGAGTTGGTTGTGTAAATCTTGTAAGTCCTGAGCCAATATCCATTGGTTCGTGTCTTGGAAGATTTGGTCTGAATTGTTGACTAAAAGGGCGGTTAGTTGGCTGATTTGTTTGTCGGTTGGGTGGTCGATTAGATGGCTGGTTAAAAGGTCGGTTAAATGATTGATTGATAGGCTGGTTAAAAGGTCGGTTAAATGGTTGATTGATAGGCTGGTTAAGTTGAATGATTGGTTAATAGGTCGATTAAAATTTTTATTGGAAATATTCTGTTGGAAGTTTAGTGGTCTCTGAGGTATGCTATGCAAGAGAGATGTGTTTGGCCATCTGGGTATTTGGGAAACTGTAGTGGATTTAGATTTATGACCATTGTATTCTGACCTTGAATAGAAAATGTTTTGTTCTTGAATACAAAACATAAAGGCTTCTGGCAATGTTTTTGGTCGCATTGCTCTTACGCATCCTAAAGGTTCTTTTAAACCTGATAGAAAGACATTCAAGCACATTTCTCCGAATAGCGTTTTCTTTGCTAGGATTACACTATTTTCAATCTCATGGAGGTGGATATGATTGGACATGGTCGCTTGCAGTTCAATGATCTCTCTCTAAAATACTTCAATTGTCTTATTTGACTGTTTAAGACTGTGGAGATCTCTTATTAACGATGTTTCATTACGCTTATCAGAGTAATGCAACACCAGATTATTTTTAATGGCCATCCATTCCAATAGGGTTCCATACATATTTAAAAACTCGTTGGCATGGCCTTCAATTTTATTTCTAATAGCTCGCAAGAGAATTCTTCCGTAAGGTGTACCGTTTACTTCATTACTTAATGTGAGTATTTCCTCAACATTATCAATAAAATCATATAGCAGACGAGGATTTCCATCGAACTTTGGCAAATCCTTAACTGCGTCCGGAATTTTCAAAGAATTAAAAACACTTATGGAGGGGTCTACCACTGGGTTCGTAGCCATTTCTACAGTAAAAGTTTCTGGGATATTTAAGGGATCTAAACTCTCACAAAAATCTACACTATTGGGGAATAGAGCGATACTTGAAGCACAAGAAGGGCGGTGAAATTCACTATCACTTAAATCTTCTTCACTACTAGTACTCGCACGATTAATTAAGTTGCTAAGACTACTTCTGAGTTAAAATGGAACTTTTCTTAGTCCAGATAATCGGTTTCTTCTATTACTCATTCAAAGTTCACTGTATCGAGAACTAAACTATTA
Source organism: Thereva unica (assembly GCA_949987705.1). Lineage (NCBI taxonomy): Eukaryota > Metazoa > Arthropoda > Insecta > Diptera > Therevidae > Thereva > Thereva unica. The sequence continues at coordinate 61,986,902 of OX465282.1, forward strand.
AAAATTTCCGTTTTATGATTCAATTATATTAAACAACAAAAATTTTATTCAAACACACTGGAAATATTTTTATTAAAATTCATTCACTCAAATCACTCAAATATATATTTTCTTTTAAAATAAAACTCAAATTTAAATCTCTTTTCTTTATTTTGTTTTATTCTTATTAATATTTATTTTCTTTCAATTTACTTTCTTTTAATTTATTTATTTTTCTTTTAATTTATATTCTTTTAACTTAACTTCTTTTGATAAAATTTAAATTAATTATTTTTCTTAAAAAATTTTATACGTTCTTAAATTAATATGGGTAGGGGCAAAAGGAAAGGAGTATTCAATATTTTCGACTTACGTGAGAACTCTAAAGATGGGAAGCGTTAACATCCTTCAAACAAATCAGACACAAAGAGATGAATTCCGCCGAGCCACAACGCTGCCACTGAAGTTGGTATCGATGTCCCTTCGATTACTTGAGTGGTGTTGTCCGCTGGCTATGGTGTCCTTGAGATCCCTGATGTTCCGCTCTGGACACTAGCACTAAATTTGCACTCGCGTTTACGATATACTTTCGTTCGTAATTAATAATTTACTTTACGCGAGGATCCTTGTCTGATCCTACCGACTGCGCCAATTAGGATTTTTACTCACGACGAAGTCAAAAAAAAGGAATTTTTCCGTTTACAATTTTTATTTACATCTAATCACATTGAAAATCAACTTAAGACTAAATCCAGAATTTACTTATTTTATAATTACAATTTTAATAAATTTGTTGGTTTTCGGCCTGATTGGAGTTCTAAGAATTTCCTCTGGGTTATTGCTGACGGTTTTCCGTTTGTTGTATTCGTTTATTGCAATATTGCAATAATTTGGTGGCTCGTGTAAATTATTTGGAGCACCTGTGCGATGAGGTTGTAATTTGAGAAAAGGTGAATGCTGAAGCTTTGGTGTGAATTGGGCGCATGCACGTTGGAGGTCATCGTTAAGGCGGGAGCCGTAACTCGCGCTTGAAAAGCCAAAGATGTAATGAGTGTGGACAGCCTCGCGTCGCGGCATTTCCTCCATGCAAACGAGTGGTGTCCAGATTGTTGAGAGGTTAATTTAAGGGCGCCTCGACTCGCCCTGTTTAGAGTTTAAGGGAAAGGAGTTTGGGAGTAAGGGATATGTGAAAGTAGGAAACTAAGTGTATGTGAGTTTGATCATTAGATGTGTACTTGTGGGTATAAATTTACCTTATCCTTCAAAGTCTGAAGAGTAATGGTATCGGCTTCCGCTATTGTTGGGAGGCTTGCAGACCCGGGATTGACATCATTTGACTGCGGTATAAGTTCAGCTTCTGGTTGATCGTTAATTCTAACAGATGATAACACGGTTTCATGGGTCCTTTGATAATGCTTGTGAACGATTAAAGTTGTAAGTGAATTGCCTATTGCGGCGAGTATGTGCCAACTCCATCCATGAATTCTCCTAATTAGGTGCAGGTTGATTATTATATCCACTAAAAACTTTATGGCTCGAATGATGATAAATATGCCGAAAATACTAGCGCTAAAGATTACAAAGTGCGACAATCCCCACCAGGTCCCCTTCAAGTATGCTGTTATTTTCCCAAGATGTTCTGTAGAGAACAAATTTAGCACGTCAATATTCCGGGTATCAGTATCATGCCCTAATAGTGATTGGGTCAGAACGTTCTCGATTGCCTGACGTTCTGCAGGATACATTATTTGTCTTCGAAGGTTCTGCGTAGATTCTGCTGTGTAGATTCCTGATTTTATGAGGTGCGTGTGGTCTTCGTAGTTCCAGGGCACCTCGTTTGATACGGTGAGGGAGTCAGGCTTCTCCAAGCGGTGAATTTCTGGACTGAAGGACCATGAAATAATTACTGGGATTTTGTAATGAAATGCTTAGGTTAACCACAACAATAAAAACTTTATTAAACAAATTTATAAAACTTTATATAAAAAATGGAAAACGACAAGAACTTTATTGCACAAATTTAATAAAACTTTATATAAAAAAGGAAAAGTGAATAATTATTGATAATCCATCCGGCGGTGATAATTTTGACCTCAAGACTGATTGTGTCTCTTTGATTTTTTGAATGCATCGCACGCGCACCTCAATCCGCGATCGCGCAAAATTGCCGAATTTCCCTTTTTGTCATAATTAAGGTAATTTAGGTGATCAGCAATTGTGCACGCGCAATTGATTATTGCAATCTATTTGCAATTCGAAATGAGGGCGATCGATGCACTCTTAGTGGAAAATCCAAATTATGTTTCCGGTGTCAGGTAGCGAAACAAATTCTATGTAATAAAATTTATTGTAATAATTAAAAATCGTCTCTTCCCGATCCGGAGTACAATTAAGACTAACTCAAAAACAATTTTTGGTGTACTTCGCTTACAAGTAAAGTTGCAACGAAGGCGATTCTGGGCGACTTGATTTTCTCAGAAAGAAATCAGACGGGAAAATTTTATGTGGACATAGTTCCTCATAATGAAATCTGAGTAACGTGATTTATTGTCATCACACGTAGAATCAACAATTTAAAATTTAAGATGGATTACAATACATTAGTAATAATTGTATAGTCCAGCAAATAATTAGAGTTATATTGCTATATACTTTAACGTTTGTTTAAACACTCCTGGAATTACTATGATCGTATCAGAAATTTTTTCTTGGCTGAAAGTACGTCTTTTTTTAGTGACGGTAAAAACGCATCGCAGATAAAATCACGAATATGAGTCAGTACAGTTTGGGCTATTTTTCTTGGTAAATTAGGATCACCTTACACCGAATACGAATGATAAAATGAAACTTGCAATCGCAGTACGATCCATGGTATAAAATTGTTTTTTAATTGAGAACAAAAGTTGAGAATTTATCGCGTGGTAATTCTGGTTTCCAGGAAACCTGCAAGTTTATTCACTGCTTGGTAAAATTTTGGGGGGTTCACTCAGAAAATGTGTTTTAGAATGAAAACCCACACATAATCACACAAATAAGGCCACCGTTGTAGAGCTACTAAACACTTGAAACAGGCGTCGACGGCTTTGACTGAATCGTCGAAAGATGTACTCCTTTCAAAACAACGTATGACGGAAAACCAATCAGTGAAATCTTGTTTGGCTGTCTCCAGGTCTTTTGTTTCCTAAAAACAGGTGAAAAAAAATTAGAGAAAACAAAAATTAAAAATAATTAAAAATAATAAAAATTAAAAAAGAAAAGAAAATTAAAAATTAAAAGTGCTAACAAGCCGTGTCCCTGTAATATTTCAATATGTTAGTTTTATTGTATAATGTTAACTGTTGTTGTACACAATCGGAATTAATGTGTGTTCACTAATCACTACTAATTTAAAAATGCCCGATAATTATAAACTATTCTTTAATTCAAATAAATTCAAGGTAAATTCACAATTCAAGTAGGTACAAATTCAAGAAAAAAAAAACTCCAAAACATGTCGACCGCTTCGAATCAAAATCTAGAGACATTTTATCAAATTTAACTCTTTCATTCACTCCGACGTAAAACCCTTAGCGGTATATAAATATTATTGGAAACCGTCTGTCAATTGTTTTGCATATTGCGATGCTGAATTATGTATAGATGTGAGCCGGTCGATGTGTTGTGGGTTTGTTTACATTCTGTGTTGTGTGTCGAACAAATAAAAGGTAATGGCCTCGATTCCCAGATCCGGCGGGTCGGAAGTGAGTGCGGATTTGAGACTTTGCGATTCTCAAATCCGCAACGGCAAATTTCTTTTTGACATTTTCCGCGCTGTAAAAGTGTGTTCCGCAACAAATTTTTTGCGGATTTGAAACCACAAATGCGCCTAAGATAATCCGACATCGGGTATTTCATTAGCGTGTGAGTCATCACTCCGAATTTTTGATTTAATTGAATCCGCGACTGCGAATTTGAGAATCGCAAAGTCTCAAATCTGCACTCACTTCCGACCCGCCGGATCTGGGAATCGAGGCCAATATTATGATTTCAAATGTGTGGCGTCTGTGAAATAACTCGCTAAAAAAACCCGGAGAGCGAATATAAAATAAGTTAAACTACAAATGTTATTTATTAATTTTTATTGCAAGTTTTAGCGGAGCGCCCGTTCCGTACAGAGTTCGAATATGTACTAAACGTTAACGTTAGGCGAGAAACACAATTGGAGCTTTTCTGCCAGCTTTTCGGCTGGCTTGTAATGTTCGCGCTACCTAAAAAGTCGGCAAAGGCACAATTAGGGCTTGACAATTAACAGCTTGGTTTCCTTCGGAATTGTCAAACAAAGTATTAAACTTTATACATACCATTAGCAATTTCTTTAGGCGTAGAAATGAACGAAATTCAGCAGTTCGGGTTATTTTTGATAATATTTGAAATATATAGAGCATAAATTAATCTAATTTCGTTATATGAAGTTAAGAAAAGACGACTGTGGACTAGAGAGATTTTTAATAAAACCGAGAGACAAATTCATGGATTCTTTAGGAAAACATTTTGTATTATTAAGGAAAGAGATCCTCAGCAATTTCATAAAGCTGTCCGCATGAGCGCCTCAAACTTTGATGTCTTATTAGAGTTGATAAAAGGGCGAATGATCAAGTTTTCTAAAAGAGAAGCAATAAGTCCGGAATGCAGATTGGCATTAACTTTGATGTAATGGATATTCTTAATAATTGTAAAGTCATTCTTAAGTTCCTATTATTGCAGATACCTTGCCCATTGCCATTGTGCCCCGATGCAGGTTCTTTCGTGGGCATTTAAAATGGGCGTAAGTACGGTTCGTCAAATTATATGGGAAACCTGCGACATTTTATGGGAAGAACTTTCACGTATTTACGTTTCAACACCTAATGAGAATGACGGGATGCAAATTGCAAAAGATTTTTATAAAATTTCCGGTATGCCGAACTGTGTGGTTGCCATTGACGGCAAGCACGTCGCTATTAAATGTCCTCCAAATGCAGGTTCTGAGTTTTTTAATTATAAAGGGCATCATAGTATTGTGCTTTTAGCAGTGTGAGATGCAAACCTCTTATTCACACTTGTTGATATTGGCGCATACGGAAGCCATAGTGACGGCGGGATATTTTCTAACAGTTCATTCGGAAAGCAGATTTTAAATTCTACCTTAACACTTCCGACTTTCGCTAAATTGCCCATGACGGAGGAGCCTTTCCCACACTACTTTGTTGCAGACAGTGCTTTTCCTTTAAGGGGGGAGCCTGCTTTAGAGGCTTCAAAAAATCTATTTTTTTGAGGAATTTTTAGGGAAGGAAATAAATATTTAATTGAAACGAAACTTTCAGGTATTATTGTTATGTACATATTTCAACATTTTTCTCAAATTTTTTCATTAACATATATGTCATAATATGCCGGGTACAAGCATTTCGCCAAGGCGCCTCGAGCGTGCATGTGTCGTGTGGCGGGAAAGATGCAGGTCACAATTTTCATGTGAAAAAAAAAACTCAAAACAAATTTATATTTTCAATAGTATAGATTCTAGTTAAACCTAAAAAATCTAAAAAAAAGTGAGAAATTCAACAATTTTTCGCAACTTAAAAAAAATGTGGGTTAATTATAACTTTTTTTAAGGTTTTTTTAGGTTCAACTAGAAGAGAATTTAATCTTGAATACAATCAATTTTGTCTCGTTTCGATAGGACGTTAAATATTTTGCCTATCTTTCCCGCCAATTAGGAAAAATCGAAAAAATGAAAAACCGAGAAATCGCGCGTCGAAGTTTTCGTTTATAAAAAATCTTAATTTTCTTAAACTTACCGCAACAATGTGCTAATCTGCGATTCCTGGTCCATAGAGTTGCCCTTCAGACTCTTCAAAAAACTGGTTTTCGCTCTGATGTTCGAGTCTGCGGGCTGTTCTGTACAATACATACAATAGATGTAGGGACTGAGCGCAGGCACTCCGAGCGATCCGGCCGCTCGTATACCTACTCGACGCTTGCTCACTCTTTCTTCTGTAACTCCGAAAATAATTTGAATTTGTTTCTGAAAGTTTAGGGATATATTCTTGGATAGTTTGGGAAGACATTTATGCAAAAAAAAATCGATTTTTTGAAGCCTCTAAAGCAGGCTCCCCCTTAAGAAGTAACTTAATGCGCCCGTATCCTGGTCGAAATTTGACAAATGCGGAAGAAAACTTCAATAAAATGTTGTCGAAAGCAAGAACGCATATTGAAAATGGGTTTGGTGTTTTATCAACAAGGTGGCGAATATTATTAAATACAATAAATGCACATCCCAAAAATGTTGATAAAATAGTAAAGGCAGCAGTGTTATTACATAACTTTTGCAAGTTAAATGACATTAATTACTGCCTCCCTGGATATGCAGACAACTTCGAAAATAATCTAATAGTGGAAGGACAATGGCGATTGGAAATTCAAAGCCTTACTTCATACAGACAGCCTGCCTGTGGTAATGCATCAAGGAATGCCTTTCGATTAAGAAATATGTTAAAAGACTATCTTATACCCCGGCTTCACCGCCAAAATTTCGCAAGTTCGAGCAAATTAGTCTACTGTACTTTAAAATTTCCTGATTTCCCATACATTTTTCACATTTTAAAGTCAGGAACAAATGCCTGCTTCGGGCCTACAGAACATGAAATTGAGTTTCAAAGTAAAAGCTCGCTCAAAAGAGAGTAAAAAATTGGAATAATTCCAGTGAGCTTTTGCATTTCTAATTTCTGGCGAAAAAGCAACAACAATTTCAAGCACGAACTGAACATGCTAGCCGGTGAAGCCACTTATGCCGATTGAAGTGAACTTGATTAATCTGAGGCCGGTGAAGCCGGGGTATAAATTAAAACTAGATAGACTTGTTTTTTAATATTTATTAAATCTGAAATATATATATCTGTAAAAAAATACTTTTGTCTTTTATACATTAGTTTCAGTTCAAGTTTTATTCTTATTTAACTTTATATTAATATTATAAATATGTATTCCACTTTTGAAATAGGCACACGTTATCACATTTATTTGTGGTAAGGGCTGAACATTGCACTTCATTTTAAATATATTTCACAGAAATAACTGAAATAAGTCCATCTTGCATAACATATTCTTATAATTAAAGGAACAAACTATTCTATTTAAATTGATTTCACAGAACTAACTGAAATAAGTCCATCTTGCATAACATATTCCTATAACTAAAGGAACTGAGAAACTATTAAAAAATAAAATAAAAAGTTCACGTTTCACGCATTAAAATAAAAATTTCACTTTCAGGTACGATTTTTCTTCTTCATCTTCCCTTATTTTTCTGATTGTGGTGGTAAAAATATCCTTTTGTAGATTCAACCAATTGCCTGGGGTCAAATTGGCTCCCTCTACTTGAAGAGCAATTGAATCAAAAAATGCACTTACGTGCGTTTTTGGTTTAAAAGCCTCCTTAAAGGTATCCACCACCTCTTTGAATTTGTTATGAGCTTGCTCCATTGCAACTTCCCTAGTATTTTTGTTTTGAAATTTCCTCTTCTTGTTCGATGAAGTGGACGGAAGGGATATCGAGTCGTCATACTCGGAATTAATTTCGGAGAAGTTAAAAGCTTGCTCCATTGCAACTTCTTGAGTATTTTTTTCCTGACCTGATGAAGTTGACGGAAAGGTCATCGAGTCGTCATACTCGAAATTAATTTCCAATAAGTTATCTAGGTTGTCTGCCGATCTTGGACAACTTTTGTCTTCAATTACTGTGTGTGTCCTAAAATTACTGATTAATCAATAAAAATACTTATTTTTGTCATATTACAACTTTACTTTCTTGGTTCCAAGCTGTCGTCCAAAAATTTTAGATTATGGAAGTACTTCCAAGTGAAAAGATCATCTGGTGCTCCACTTCCCGATTTCTTTTTTTTAGATTGTTTTTGCGATTTGTAATAGTCCCGTAAACTTTTGAATCTTTTCTTCGCCTTTTCACCTAAATGTAAAATTATGTATAAATACAAAATATTAAATCTCAAATGCATCTCTTACCACTAATTCCTATATCCATTTCTATATCTCTCCATGCTTTTTTCTTCAGACAAAGTTTTTTAAAGCCCTTATCTTTAATATTCCACAAAAAGGGCCTTTCTTTCACTAACTCAATCAGCTTTCCTCCATTTTAATCACAACACAAAAAATAATCGTTTACAGACGAAACTCGACTCGAAGCATAAATCAAGAAGAAGATAATGACAGCAGCCAGCTTAAAATTTAAAATTTCGTAAAGCTCGCGCTGGCATTTCGGCTGACCGAAAATCTGAAGCTGTTATTGAGCCAAATTACACGACCTATCACTTTCCCAGACTCACTTTCCAATCACTTCCAATAAACCGGTTTTTTAGACAAGGGGGCGCAGGGAAGTGCATGTGTTGGTCTCACTTGTGAATCCAAGAAAAATTTCGGTCTCACAGCAAATTACACTAACACAAGCATAACTTTCTTCGCTGGGACTGCGATAATTATAAGAATTTTTGTTGTTTTGCGCACAACCACATAAACAATAGAATTGTTACACGGAAAAGAGGCAGAAATTTAAATGCACCGTGTAATACTCAAATTTTACACAGACAGGTTTGACGTGAGTCCCAAGTGAATGGCCGTGTAATTTCACTCATTGTGAGCAGATGCCTGGTGCGAAAAGCTCAAGCTGGCAGAAAAGCTCCAATTGTGTTTCTCGCCTTAAACAGTTGCTTCATAACAATGAGTTGAAATTACTAGTGTTGCCTAGTGTAAAAAATAAAATATTAAGAAATATATTTAACATCCACCGGCCGGGCAGTAGAAACGTGTAGTTCCAGTGGGTAAAGATGTTGAATTGCTCTTCGTGTAACAAATCCATTGTGAAATCGGATTTCACAGGCTCTCACTTTGCCATCACGACCTGGATATGTGTTGTTGTACGCTAGTTTCCAAAAAGTTCGTGGACTCAGCTGGTCGTGCGTCAATACGACATCGCCTTCCTTGATAATAGTAGAAAATGACGTTTTGCTGTGATGAGCTGATCGCAAACTCTGAAGGTATTCGGTCTTAAAACGCCTCGCGCGTTTATTCGTTAAACGAAGACGAATTTTCCATGCTGCTCGAATGTCGGCGTCGAATGGTTCCTCCTTTTCCCTGATTGAGTTTTGAAAATAATTTCCTATTAAGAACTTGTTGGGAGTTAAAGGTGAAAGGTCCTCTGGATCGTCGCTGACGTAAGTTAGAAGCTTTGCACTCACCACTGCTTCCGCTTCGCAAAGGGTTGTTTCCAGCTGGTCCTTAGTGAGTACTGCCTTTCCGATGGTATTTAAACAAAACATTAGGTCACATTAAAAACTATAAAAAATATATTTATGTTACTCTACTGAAATTGTGTAAAATAAAAGGAAAAAAATGCCTTTACGTTATTCTAATGACACTATCAAAAAAAAAATGAGTGTGCTTAAGACCACACTTTAGAAGTAAAACTTTTGTGCCCAACGGCTAGTAATATGCAATATAGTGGAAAGTCTGTCGGATCTATAGTACGTTTGAGAAAATTCAGGCCAACGACAGATGCAGGAAGAATAGTGACGAATCTACTGACGATACAAATACTATTTGAAAATATTCATGAATTCCTATTTACATTAAAACCTAAAAGCAACCGAGTAAAAATAATTTTTAGTGGCTAATTTTCTTAAAAGCATACACGCGGTGCACCTAGTACGTATAGCATACAAGTGCGCATCCCACACGGGTATGCACGCTTCCGCCACAGGCATGGATACTACCTCCACAGGCACGAAAATCTAAACATTCGCCTCATGGAAGTAAGCTGGTGACATATGCAAGCGTACATGCATTGAATTCAGAGGTTCATAAAATTGCATGGTTTTTTTCCGTCCCGGCTTTCACACATAGCCCGAAAATCTAAGTAAGGAGTGCTTGCAAGGTGCATGTGTTTGTTGTACATACTTGTGTGTGCTATTTCGAATGCGGCATTACAGAAAAAGTTAAAGGTAGTCCGACCTTTGCGTGGCATGCATTCCATTCATGGAACATCCCGTCAGGTCGCATTTGAATACACACACTTCTATATTATTTATCAACGAATTGAACGCATGTACGCTTGGATATGTCACCAGCTGTATGCATGCTCCGCTCTCGCTACATTCATGATCATTAATAATTGCATCCGCATCGGCATAGACTATTCCAAACCCAGGTGTTGTTTTACCAAGCAGTCCGCCAACCACATACAATGAAGCTTTACCTACGCGAGCCGCTTTACCTACGCAAACGAGAGCCAGTCTACTTGAGTATGGTATTGGCACCCTTTATGGCCACCTAGCCAATTACCTGATTACTTCGTCCCATACAATCTTTTAGGGAGCCAATTACCTTTAAAGGGAGCAAAAAGATATGCAATCAACCTTTTTTCAAATTCTTCTTTCTATGCGTAGTTGAAAATAATTTATTTTAGCTGATTAAACCGAATTCGAAGCATAAAGTTGAAAAAACATTTTTTACAAACCTTTAAATTTTTAGTCGATGTAGGGATAGTTTCAGCCCTTTACTATTATCCCTTATCATAAAATTTGCTTTATTATAAATCAACCACTTTTGAATATAAATGTTGCAAAAAAAGTATTTTATTAGATTGTTTTTGATTATAATTAAAATTATCGTGAAAACACTTAAAAAGGGGAATTTTTAAGCATATTTAAAGGTGACATCCATATTTTAAGACTGTGGGACCCTGATTTTCGTAATCAGCGACCCAAAAAACATATGTATCAGGAACGATTTTCACAACAGTGTAATGTTTTGACATAAACGATTCGTCGATTTGTGCAAGTTCAAAAAATTGTAATTTAAAAGGGGAAAGGTCCAGCACATCTCACCAAAGGGGAAGTGGGTGCCAATTTTAAACAACACATTTAATTCACCACTCCCTTTTGGTATTCTAAGCACCCAAGCCACCGCCGAAAATTCTTCTCGTATATGCCGCTTCCAAAATGTCAGTCAACTCCAAAGTGTCCGCGGCATAAGCCCGGCCACTGACCAAACCACAAGAAAAATCTGAAATAGTTCACCTCTACAGAATGGTGAATTTGTATTCCTATAATGAGATAAAGCAAAGTCTGGGCGACAACGTAGCTAACATGCCAGAAATCTATGCAGTAAGGCAGAGTGTATTTTAACTGTTGCACACACAGCCCCGAGTGTCATCGTCTCTTGTACCCCGTCCGCCCCTTTTCCCATCGTTATACGAAAGTTCTGACGATTTTTCATGTGTGAGAGCGTTACGCGAATGAAATTGATTCACTCTCATGTAAATTTTTTTAAGCAAACGTCCCTAAAGAAGTTTTACTTCAAAAAAATATTGCCTATCAAAATAGAAAAAAATAAAAACTTCGTTATCCAACACCACTTAAAATCTATAACTCGAAACTATTGGGATGTGCAAGATGTGTTTCCACCTTTCGGTGTAATTACGGCCCCTATTCCCATAGTCACGTCACCCATTGCAAAAGTTTCGTATTCTCGTAGTCACCTATTGTAGAAAAAGTGACGGCATTTGCTTTACCTTTATGCGGCCGTCATGTTTGGTGGACTTATCTGTTCATAATTAACGAATATGTTTTCCATTTATTTTTACATTCCGCCTTGCCTCGGCTAAACGATAAATTGTCTCCTGTTCATTATTTTAATTCTAGCATATAACAATATGTAATGTTAAATCATAAGAAATATTAAAATAAAACATATTTCTTACCCTTTGTCACTATCTATTTAAAAAAAATCGTAGTGTCACCTACTATTTCCAAGTGATAAAAAATGACAATTTTCAGTGACATTTGCTACAAAAAATGACTTCGAGAATACCATACCTAGTTTTGTGACATTTTATCTCACAAATTGTTTGCTTGTCACTCGACTATGAGAATACCTTTTTAAAAGTGACGTGACAAAAAATGTGAGGTGAAAAAAAAGTGAGGTGACAATGAGAATAGGGGCCTACTTGCGTACCCTCAATAATTATGAATTTTGCGCAAAGATAAAAATCCAACAGTCCTGCGCCAAATGGTGGCTCCTCCATCCACATACTAAATGGCATAAGTGGTGAGTCAATATATTAAATTGTTTCTTTTGAATCGCTGGAACCGTTTTGAAAAATGGCATTTTGAGAAAAACGGGTTTAAAGTTTTTTTACGTTTCACTGTAGCCGAACTAACCGAAATAATGTAAGTAAATTCAAACGTATGTTTGCGTTACTATATACATATAGTGGCTGATGTTGTTATTTGCACGAATGCGTATGTATATTTTACATTCGTGTAAATAACAATAACATCAGGTACTATGTATATAAACTATAACAGTAGCACTACCACGTGCTGAACGTCCGGCAGAAAATCAGTGTTTTTGCACTTACAATACTGCATATAACTTTTTAACGAAAAAAAATTTCGTCCTAATATTTTAGGAACGTATTCTACACATATTAATAAATATAAATAGGCAAAAAAAAATTTCGTTTTTTTGTAAACCAAAAATCAGAGCAACCCCTTAAAAGCCACTGGAGGTGGACCAAACACTTTATATGGATTTTCTCCTATCGAAGAATCTATAATAAATCTAATAAATTTAGAGGTCTGTACAGATCCTCCAGGACGGGAATTTGGATTAGAACCCAACGATCTGCTGAACGAAAATTCACATTATGGTGATATATTTGAAAATGATGGGTTTAATAATGATGATCCGTCGCTTTATAAAAATAATGAAAAAACAGATAACACTAAAGAAATGCCAAATGAAAGTGCAAAAAGGCCACTTATTGAAAATAACGACAAAATAGATAATACCCCAGAAATACCAACCAAAAGAGCGAAAAAAACACTTAAAAGGGTGAAAAAGATATGGAAATGTCAGAGCATATCAATAATGTGGAAAATTTCAATAATGAGTTAAAAAAATAAGTAACTTCCATGAGAAAACAAATGGAAGAACTAAAAGGGTGGGGGAGAGTGGGGTGAGCCGGGACAGTTGGGTGAACCGGGACAGTGATTTTTTAATTGTTGTTAACGTTTTAAGGGGTTGCTCTGATTTTTGGTTTAAAAAAAAAACGAAATTTTTTTTTTGCCTTTTTATATTTATTAATATGTGTAGAATACGTTCCTAAAATATTAGTACGAAATTTTTTTTCGTTAAAAAGTTATATGCAGTATTGTAAGTGCAAAAAAACTGATTTTCTGTCGGACGTTCAGCGCGTGGTAGTGCTACTGTTATAGTTTATATACATAGTACCTGATGTTATTGTTATTTACACGAATGTAAAATATACATACGCATTCGTGCAAATAACAACATCAGCCACTATCTATATATTAATACGCAAGCACTTTTTTTGTACAGCACTTTATTCGACTTCTACTAAACCGATTTTGCTCAAACTGGTTTTATATGGAAGTCTTAGTCGTAAAGGTGTGCACAAAACAAGAATTAGTCATTTATCTCATTTCTGTCGCTCGGAAATGAGTATTGCATTTCCCAATATAAATAACAATAAGGTAGAAATTACGTTAGCATATAAACAGGCGCATATAAAATTTATTATATATTAATACGCAAGCACTATTTTTGTACAGATTTATTAACCAACTTTCTCTAAACAGATCTTGCTCAAATTGGTTTTATATGGAAGACGGAGTCGTAAAGGTGTGCAGAATATAAGTTTCATGTTTATACATAATGTTGTGTTTAAAACGGGTAAAAATTAGATAGAAGTGACATGTTAATTATGTCAGCAATGTGGAAAAGCGACAAGTGCATGAGTAGGAGACATTCTGTTTGTGAATACAAGTTAATTGAACGTGTTATCAGTAAAGTGACTTTTTTCAATAATTTTGCTGAAAGTGATTGTGTTTTTTCGTATACCTTTTTGTTGAAGTTCATTTGCATTATTGCTGAGAACTCTAACAGCATTCTGCAGTGTTTCAACGAAAGGCATGTAATTTGTTTGTATTTGTTTTTAACATAACGAATGAATGTAGTGAATTTTGAAATACATGAATTGTGTTTTTCATGATTATTTGCCCATTGATAATTTTTTAACAAATTCAGTACATCAAATATGTTAGTTGAATAAAATGCCCCGTCAAAGGACACTTATGGGAAGAACAGAAAATACAAGAAAAAGAGAAACACAATAGGTTGGTTTAAAGGCTATTAGGCTGGTTTAAGGAAACTCGGGCAACAATTGAAGAGTTCAAACAAACATATTTGGAAACATATGTACATCCACTTGAGTTTGAACTCCTTTTGAAAATAATGGGTGAAGGCCATGTATTTTGAAATGTACATACGTATTTTGATTTTAATTTAATAAAAAAAAGAAACTTTTAATGTTTTGCACGTAGTCGACAGATCATTCGACACGCCTATTAATGCATTTACAAATTTTATAATTTTAAATGACTAAAAACTGTATTATTCTCTTTCTAAATAAAGCATGCCTGTTCCGCATATGGAGATCAACGGTGATCTCTACTAACACCAAATTGCGGCTGTTCAACTCCAATGTTAAGGCAGTTCTTTTGTACGGTTGCGAAACATGGAAAGTCACCCAATTCATCACAGGGCGCCTTCAAGTCTTCATCAACAGATGCCTTCGTCGTATCCTAAAAATCCGCTGGCAAAATAGAATTTCAAACGAAGAACTATGGCGCCGTGCCGGCCAAGAAAGGATAGACGACCAAATCAGGCGAAGGAAATGGAATTGGGTAGGCTACACCTTGCGACGCGAAAACGAAAATCTAGCCAAACAGGCCCTTGACTGGAATCCGCAAGGTTCCCGTCGAGTAGGAAGATCTAGAACAACGTGGAGGAGAACCCTACTAGAAGAAGCCGCAACAACTGGGAGATCCTGGTCGAAGTTAAGAGCTGTCGCGCAAAGCAGAGTCCGCTGGAGGGCAACTGTTTCCGCCCTATGTCCCATGAGGGACTAAAGGAGTTTAAAGAAGAGGAAGATTTTGTGGTCAAATTTTGACCACAGGGCGTTACTAGTATGTATATAGTAACGCAAACATACGTTTGAATTTACTTACATTATTTCGGTTAGTTCGGCTACAGTGAAACGTAAAAAAACTTTAAACGCGTTTTTCTCAAAATGCCATTTTTCAAAACGGTTCCAGCGATTCAAAAGAAACTATTTAATATATTGACTTACCACTTATGTCAATTTATCGAAAATGATGTTGTCGAGTTCGCCTGTGTAAAATTTTTTTTCAAAATCTTACTATTAGTATTTTATCCTCCCATTTTGGGCCAGAAAAGTTGCATTTTTACGTTTTTTCACTAAAATGTCCTTAAATTTTTTTTTTTGATGCAATTTTTACTAATGTTGACATAAGCGAACTAAAGGACATAATTTTTAACAAAACCGTTTTTCACTTTTCTGGTTCTGACCAATGGGGACGGAGCTATCGATGGAACCGTTTTCCATGTTATTTTTGAGGTGTCAACTTCAGCGCGTGCTACATATTTATTTATGACGGCAAAAAAAAAATTAAAATTTTTTTTGTGATCTCTAAAAGTTATCTAATACTATGAAAAAATTTCGTATATAAAAATAATAAGGGTTTTTTGTAAAAAAAAATCCAAAAATAGTCAATTTTTTGCCTCAAAAATCAGAGCAACCCCTTAATGCTGGTAATTTTTAGTGACTTATGTTTGTATTGGCCCTCTACATTATTTTATGAGAATTGAAGGTCAGCACCTGCATCACTTTATTAGTAAGGATTGTTTATAAAAATCGACACTCCACAAAGTTTTATTTTCTCTCAGTTTAAGGAAGCCTAATTTTATGGTTTTTAAGACTACAACAAAGGTAAGGTAATAAAAAGTATTCGTTAGTTGTTATCTTTTAGAGTTCACATGGAATTTGTGATAACCTCAAAAAAATGTGATAACCACGCGTTTGTTTAAAAAAAAACAGCACCGTGGGGTGAGCCGGGACACGGTTTCTGAGTTGACCGAGAAATGTGTCGGCCCTCGTTTTAGCTGCAAAATCGACTTAAATTCATTAGTTATTAACAAAAATAATTGTTAACAATTTTTTATTAATGATTTGTACGTTTATTTATAGTTTAAACCAAAATGCACATTTTATATTGTTTATAATAAAAAATTAAAAAATATATATGTTCAAGCATTGTTTATAATAATATCATAACATATTTTTGACATAAAAGCAAATAAGACTATTAGTTACAACATAAACGCCACTTTCATCTGCTCTTTCTATCGTGTCCCGGCTCACCCCACGATTTTTCGAAACTGCCGATTTGACACTTTTTTTTAAACGGTTAGAAATTATTGAAAATATAAAGTAATAATATTAAAAGTGACAAATAATGAAAGGTATTGAAACCATCTGCAGGATAGGATGTCAAAATAAGAGAGAAAAATTGTTTATTTAGGTTTTATAAGGCCTTGAACAAAGTGTGTCCCGGCTCACCCCACTCTCCTATATAAAAGGGATTTACGAGTACAGCAAGAAAAGGTATTACATAGATAAGGATATAATAAAATTAAAAGAAGAAAAGTTCAAAATGGAAAAAGAAGAAATGAAGAACAAACAGATGGCAAGAGTTTCTAAACTAAAAATAAAGGCTGAATTACTGGAATTAAAAAGAAAGCAATGTCACATAAACTTGACAAGATAGTAAGACTTTGTAACTTGTACGTACAAAAAATGAATATTTTTAAGTTATTTAAACATTTTTTTTTCGTTATTTTGTTTTTTATATGAATTTTGTTTAATTTTTTAAAAGAAAGAGAATATATTTTATTTTTATTTTTATTAAATGTTTTATAAGTTCATTGCATTTAAAATTTCATTCCTTATTTGTTCTCCATCAACATGTTCTATTTCCGGCACAGTCAGTTCGTCTTCAATTTCCACTGGCATATTTCCAAAATTCTGATGCACTTTATAATGCACACAAATATTATGGAGTGCAGCACATATATTTACAATTTTTGTTGCCGTTTCGGGACTATAATGCAAAGCCCTATAACCTAAAAGGCATCTAAAACGGTTTTTAAGAACGCCGATGGTTCGTTCAATTATGATGCCCGCTTGGCTATGCTTCTTATTAAATCGAGCTTGAGCAGAGTGCTCTTCTGCATTCCGAAAAGATGTGATGAAATAAGGTGATAACGAATATCCTGCGTCTCCTAAATGAATTGAATATTTAATTTAAATAACAGTAGTTTTTAGCCACTTACCAAGAAGTCATGTATTCGTCTCTCCATTTCTACAGTCTTCCTCTAATTTAGACTTTAAACTAGATAAATTCCAAACTCTCGAATCATGGCAGCTTCCTGGAAATCTGGCGTCTAAATATCTAATTTTCATTTCGTTGTCACCAACCTGGAATGATTTTTATTTCTACATTTAGCACTTTATATGTATATCTATACATATACAATTAAAACATTCAGACTATAAAACCCTTTTCGATTATAATACAAATGTTGTATATCTTTCTTAGGTGCAGTAATTCTGACATGGGTCCCGTCTGCACAACCTATGATCCCGGGAATACCACTCTTTTCGTAAAAGCATAATTTTACATGGTTTTTCTCCTCCGTTGTGTGAATGAATTTGATCCACTTTGGACAAATGTTGTCTTCAAAAACTTGGCAAATCTCCTTCAATATTAAAGAAACTGTAGGCTGTGCAAGCCCCAGATTTAAATCGTTTCCAACGCTAAGCTGGTAGCTACCGTGTGCACAAAACCTTAATTAGCAGGCCAATTTTAATAAATTAGGCACGGCAGATGCTCTAGTTGTTGAGGTTATTTTGCTTTCAATTTCATTTAGCAGGTAAATAAATCCCTCCTTATTAACTCTAAAGTTGTCGACAAAACTATGAAGATATATTAAGCGAAGTTAATTCCTTTAAAATCATAAATAAAGCATTCACTACTTACCAATTTTCATCCAAACTTAGAAGATTGGAAAAATTCCTGATCTGCCTTCTTCTAATATTTACTCTTCGTTTTAGCTTTTTCAAAAAAAAAAAAAAGCTTATACAGAGGCTCTGTCCGTCTGTCCGTCTGTCCGTCTGTCCGTCTGAAGCCTACTTTCATCTCTGAAAGTACTGCAGATACAGACTTGGGAAATATCTCAAAATGTAGCTCTTGGTCAAAAGACCAAAAACTGAGAAAATGGTCTGGAAATTTCAACCAGAAGTATATTTAACAACAAAAGTATATTTAACAACAAAAAAGAGATTTCTAATAAAGTTCATTTATCGGTAGCCTAGAGGCAAGGGTCTTGGGTCCTATCCCAGGCGAACCAAGTTCAATCCCCGACCGCAAAATGGTGAAATAAATTTTTTTTTTTACTTCGGTGTAACATGTTTTAATTCTATTTCTCACTAAATTATATTATTTAATAATGATACTCAGGAGAACATAAACATTTATTTAATTAAAAGTGCAAAAAAATCATTTTCTTGAGTTTTTATGGCTCTTCGGCGGCTTTATAAATCATTAAGAAATTTCGCGGAAATAATATAAAGTATTTATTTGTTTATATGCATATTTTATATGCTGTTCATTTTATTATAGTTTTTAGTAATGTAGGTGGTGCTGTAGACCAAAACAAAAATTTAATTTTATCGAACTTCGCTGTGGATTTGTCACAAAAAATATGTGTGATTTAAACGAAACATTTGGTAGGTTTAAAACGAAAAGTAGATATCTAATTTTTACCAGGGCATATAAACGCTTACTGAAATGAATGAAAATTTATAAATTTCACGAACGATGTATTTAAGACCGTCCTTATAGTCCATGAATATAAGGAAGTGATTTTTCTCAGAATTTTTAATATTTTACAAAAATTTTACAAACGATTTGCCCCATATCTAAAAAATTTTGCAGCCCTTTGTTTAAAAGCATATTTTTAAGTTTTTATTAACTAAATTTGTATGTATCTCTTCAGAATAACAAAACAAAAGTGGGATGTTGTGCCTAGAGACTAGCCACTAATTACGCTTTTTCGTGGTATTCTTTCTATTGAATAACACTTCAGTCTGGATGACAATATATTAAGTGAAGATTGTGAAGAATTGCGAAAATATTCAAACAAATAACTCGAAAAACTAACGCATCTTTCATGGAGATGCTACTGAAAGAATTATACAATAATTGCCCGCCAAGAATTTGAGAGAATTGATATATTTTAATTGCACCCCATCTATGACAAAGAATAATGAACACCATCTATGGCAATATTACATTACTCTTCGTTTTACCTATGATTATCAATTTCCATAAAATATACAAAATACATTTCATAAATAATAGAAAATCTGTTGTCATAAATCAGTTGTTTACTTCCTTCTAAAGTTTATACATATCTTGCATTGGAATGTACCTTTTTATGAAAGCATGAATAAATAGGTTTATTGCCACATTACTACAAGTTAGTGTTTGGAGTAATGGGAAGGCGCTAGATCGGGGTGCGAAAGGACCAGGGTTCGATTCTTAAGTACTTTTTTTAGCTTTTTTAGTTATGATGATTTATTGTAGTATAATAAACTAAGCCTGCGTTGATGATAAAATCTCAAAGCGGCGACTAATTAAAACCTTTGGGACATATTCAATTGTGAGCTATAACTCAATCTATAATAAGCTAAATAACCCAAATCCGTTTTTAACTAAAACTTTTATTTCACGTTGCATTGATTTAATTATTGTCATAATGCTGTATCCTAGTTTGGCCATGGAGATTCATAAGTATTACACTAACCAACGCTATATATAATTAATCTTGCAAAGTTTTTGTTAAAGGCTTATGTAGGTTATAAGTTGTGAGACTTTGCGTAATCTAAAACTTAACAAAGTATTTAACAAACACTACTAAAATCATCATAACTTAAAAAAAAAAAATAGTACGTGGCCATCATCAGTATCGAACCCGGGTCCTGTCGCACCCCGAGCTAGCACCAACCCATTACTCCAAACTCTAACTCGTAGGAATGTGGCAATAAACCTATTTATTCATGCTTTCATAAAAAGGTACATTCCAATGCAAGATATGTATAAACTTTAGAAGGAAGTAAACAACTGATTTATGACAACAGATTTTCTATTATTTATGAAATGTATTTTGTATATTTTATGGAAATTGATAACCATAGGTAAAACGAAGAGTAATGTAATATTGCCATAGATGGTGTTTACTATTCTTTGTCATAGATGGGGTGCAATTAAAATATATCAATTCTTTCATATTTTTGGCGGGTAATTATTGGTGTTGGTCTCTTGCGAAGTGGGGGTACTTGTGTGCGTGCACGTGCATATATGCTATGGATAAACACCCAGCAAACCAAATGTTTAGATATAGTAACGAATTCGTTACACATCTTCGAAAAGTTTTTCCGAATTCGCAACCGATTTCGTAACTAATTCGTAAAGAAAAATGTATGAAGGGGTTGACACGACTTCGGAAAACGAATTCGTTTTGAAGTCAATAGCAAATTTAACAAAAAATTCGGAAAGCTTTTTACCCCCCAGCAAACCAAATGTTTAGATATAGTAACGAATTCGTTACACATCTTCGAAAAGTTTTTCCAAATACGTTTACGATTTCGTATCTAATTCGTAAAGAAAAATGTATGAAGGGGTTGACACGACTTCGGAAAACGAATTCGTTTTGAACTCAATAGCAAATTTAACAAAAAATTCGGAAAGCTTTTTACCACTAATAAAACCTTCAATTTTATGTAGGCCATTTACGTTACTTAAGTACAAATTTGTACAACTGGGAATTTTCAATACATATCTAATCTTACATTTTAGCAATGCTTCTTATTATTTACAATATGGCTAAGATATAAGATTAGTTAAGCTATTGAAAATTTCCAGTTGCACAAAGTAGCGTAAATGACATAAAATAAATTAGGAAATTCATATATGTAACTCCATAACAATAGTTTAATAAGTTTCTTTTATTATAAGAATATATTTTAATTGCAAAACAAATAACTCCATAACAAAAATTAAATAAAATAAATAAGTTCTAAATTCAAAGTGGAAAATAAATTACCTCCATAACAAAAATAAAATAAAATAAAAACGTTCTAAATTCAAAGTTAAAAATAAATAAACCTCCATAACAAAAATTAAATAAATTTTTAAATTCGAATTTCAAAAAACAGCTGTTTCATTAGGGAATAAATCATTTTCCTTATCGTCATTTTGGCGGCGTCTTTTCATAGATTTCCCATATCTGTCTTTTGCACCGTTGAAATATTTTTTAATTATTTTATCTATTTGAGATAATTTTGCTCCCGGAACATGTAATATGCACGAATCTGCAAATAATATATTTATACACATAAAACAAAATTTTTATATATAATATATCAACTACCTTTAAGACATTCCATAATCTTGAAATCCTTTACACTAAAATTGTTGTTAGCTGCTGTCCAAGAGAAATGTCTGGCTAGTATGTCTTTGCCAAAAATAATTTTTAAATTTGCAATTAAAAATTTGTCTATTTGGTCACCTCCTTGTTTTGAAAATTTATCAACCTGAAAATAACGAATGTTGATCAAGTCAGCATCAAATATCTATTAAATTTTGCTTACCAATTGCTTTCGCATTTTTATATCCCCTTGTAGCTTGCCTTCAAAAGATAAAATTTCCTCTTTAGTACCAAAAGGAAGGTCTGGTAGGAGGTCAAATACATTGTTCTGTATTTTGAGGGTTTCTAGCACGTTGTCTACTTTATGCCGAAGAGCAACAAATTGTTTTGTAAAATGGAGAAGAATTTTTTTGTTATCTTCTCGCATTTCTTTTGCCTCATTCAGTAGTTCTTTATTTTGTTTTTGACTTGCATTGAAAAGCTCTAAAAAAATGTGTGGAATTACATTATATTGTTTTAAATCCAGTAATTTTTTAAATCATGTCGACGTACCAACTAACAAATTTGGGTTTTCATTGTTTTTCCCTGTAACTGTACCATCAATCGCAATTTGCGTCGAGGTCACAGGATATGTAGTTCCTGGTGGTATCATAATGAAGTTATTGTAGTCCAATTCGGTGTTTTGGGAATTATCATTGGTGTTATCCTTATGTTGCGATTGTGGTTGGGCTATGATATAATTTATAAAAAGTCATAATTAACTTGAAGATTTATTATAACTAACCTGATGGAATTATTATGAATTTTTGATGAACACTTTGTTGTTGCTCCATTCTAATTTATAGTGTAGGTATAAAAATATCTGCGGAAGTATGTGAACATGTTGTGAATAAATGTATATATTTTTTCTCTATTTCGCTTAGTTTAAATACTAAGTTATTAGAATATACTACGGCATCAGTACTATATACATTTATACCATGTTTCCATCGCACTCGAAATCTTCCGATTTCGGCAAAAATGAGGATTTCGGACGAAATCTCATGTGAAATCTCATGTTTTGGCATATAAGATGAAATCTCCTTACGGGGGAGATTTCAATGAAATCTCGATCGAAACCTATTCAGCAAGTGGGAAATTTTGGGGAAATTTCTCAGCTGTAAAAAATTTTGACAGTACGAATTTGTCATTTTTAAATTTTCTATCTTTAACGTTTAAAATGGAGCTTAAATGAATGTTTATATTTTTTCTTTATTTTACAGCCTATTCTTTCCAAATTCCTCAGTTTTGTTGATATAATTTGGTTTTTAAAATTTGATGTGCAAGTTTGTTATGACAAGCGAAAACTGCCTGGTGCGATGGAAACATATTTGGATTTCGCCAAATCGTTTTAACAAAACCTGCGGATTTCAAGTGCGATGGAAACATGGTATTAGAAACTGCAAGTTTTCATTTAATAATAAATCGTAAAAGTTTCGTAAATTTTGAACTTCCTGTCCTTCTATTAGTATTTCATTATTTTGCTTGAAAATTTTAAATATGGCATATACTTTGCCGTTATAGGAGCAATAATTATCGGGAGGTGAAATTGTAAATTTGTGTGTGCTTAAATGCACTTCTTTAAAATTATTGTGGTTTATTGCTTTTTTTAGTAATGGAAAATTTTGTTTACTTTCTTTTCTTGCCCCCACGGTACTTTCCTCAATCACTCTGTTTAAGATTTGGGAAAGTACGTAGTTTCCTTTTCTTACTTTGTTTTTTAATTTATAAAGATAACTTTCGAATCTAAACGCTGCGAAACAGTTCACAGGGCCATGTTTCAGAACGTCCTGGTTTAAATGAATGAGGCTATGGCAGTTATATGTTGATTTATCCAGCCCGTATAATTCATTGATATCTTTAACAAACGTATGCAGCAGTTTAGCTGCCAAATTATTATATTTCAAACACGTTTCGGAATCTGACAAAATTCTAATTGCAGCATGTAGTCTGCAAAAGTGTTTATATCTGGTTTCATCAAGTAAACCTTTGAGCACTAAAATCCCGCTGTATAAAAGAAACGTTCGAAACTCTGTGGCCTTCCAACGATCGAATTCTTCCAGTGTCCTTGGCTTTCTATTAAATTCACATCCAAATTGTTTGTTCATAAATATATTTTGTATTGAAATGCTCTCAATTTTATTTATACAGAGCGAATAAGTTTCACCTTTTGTCTTAGTCCATAGTTTTAAAAGTTGACGCATAACTCCGAGGCAAACAACATGCATGTAATCTAGTGGGAATTGAGTTACGCAGCCTATTCCTATCTTTTCCAATATAAGAGGTTCTATCCTTGTATGATGTTGTGGTTGAGATCTAGTTGTAAATGATTCGTCTGTTCTAAGAGGCTCATGTTGATAAGGAAAAACCAGGCGCTTTTTGTATATCATTCCTTTTTGCGTACATTTTGTACAACTGTAGTATCCTGAGTGGGCTTTTACATTAAGTAAGAAAGCACGAGCGGGGGCGTCACAAACAAAACAACCAACTTCTATATTGTAAAATTTACCATTATAGAAATATCCTTCCTTAAGCAATACGTCAAGCTCTTTACAAAATATGCTTAGAAATAGGTTACAGTCTTTTGGCTTAGATGCTATTTTATGCAAATTTTTTTTATTTTCGATGCTATTTTGATAACAACCTACGAGAAATACTTCAGGGTAGCTTCTAATATTGCATAAAATAGGCCATAGCTGCTTTTTGCTACTTTTAAACAACGGTAGGCCGTCAATCCCAAAGTTAAGTACTAGTTTGTCTACTGATAATAACTTACTGCTTTCGTTTAACAACATAAAATCTGTCAGACAATTTTTTAATCCATAATGTACATAAGAACCACCTTCCATTTCAATTACATCTGTAGCGCGAGGTGTTCCTTTTAGTGTTCTACAATCTCCCGGGAGGCTATTGTCAAACTTGCGTAATACTTTTAATAACTCATTCAAAGCAACACTAGTTATTTTATGTTTCACCGACCATTCCAGTAAGAATTCTTTTAAATTTGTATCTTTTAACAGTTTTGTTGGTTGTACTGTGTGCGATATACTGCTTTCGCCGGTTTCTGGAGGTAACTCGATAACCATTTCATTGGTCCTAATTAATTTTTCTCCACTATCTGGAGGTAACTCGATATCCATTTCATTGGTTCTAATTGATTTTTCTGCACTATCATTTTCCCCATCAGTTCCATTATTAAAAATTGTTTCATGAATATTTTTGGTCCTTTCTTCATCATCCTCAGCCTCGGTTCCGTACAATTCTTCTAATAATTTTGCAGCATCCCTCGAAATTTTTTTATATTCACTTTGTCGTGACATGACACTTGTTTTATATTTATATTTAATAACAAAATACCTACTAAATTAAAATTTCTATTACCTATTATACAGCCACAGAAAACTAATTGGAAACATTTTCATAAAAATTGCATTTATTCATTTTTTATGTAGCAATCCTGTTATGAATTCATTATGATATAGCTATTGCTTTCCTGCAGTACGCTCACCATAATATAATTAAAAAATTTTTAAGAGGAGGTGATGGGAGTTCTTTAATTTGATTCCTACGTAAAAACATAAAAAATGTATAAAAGCAATTTTTATGAAACCGTTTCTTATTAGTTGTCCGTGGCTGGTAGCTATAATTTCTATTTAATAAACAAATATATAAAAAAGAATACACTAAAACACTTACCAATTAAAAAATATAATTATGAGTTGAGTATATTTAATTTATAAAAAATTTCACACCGCGGGCATTCACTGCTACTTCACTTTAAAACACACGATTTCAAAATGGACGTTTAATAGGCATATGTAGGGGAGAGTGGGGTAAACCGGGACACTCTTTGTTCCAAGCCTTATAAAACCTAACTAAACAATTTTTTCTTCTTATTTGGACATCCTATCCTGTAGATGGTTTCAATACCTTTCATTATTTGTCATTCTTAATATTATAACTTTATATTTTCAATAATTTCTAATCGTTTAAAAAAAAAGTGTCAAATCGGCAGTTCCGAAAAATCGTGGGGTGAACCGGGACACGATAGAAAGAGCAGGTGAAAGTGGCGTTTATGTTGTAACTAATAGTCTTATTTGCTTTTATGTCAAAAATATGTTACGATATTATTATAAACAATGCTTGAACATATTTTTTTTTTACTTTTTTATTATAAACAATATAAAATGTGTATTTTGGTTTAAACTATAAATAAACGTAAAAATCATTAATAAAAAATTGTTAACAATCATTTTTATTAATAACTAATGAATTTAAGTAGATTTTGCAGCTAAAGAGTGGGCCGAAACATTTCTCGGTCAACTCAGACATAGTGCTATTCTTTCAATCAGTTTCGACTATATTCATAATCATTGTAACATCTTTTAACAACTTCTTGCACACAGAAGAGCTAATATTTTATATAACAACAGTGACATTAAATTGAGCACCTTGTGAACATTATCTCAACTTAGATCCTATATGTCAAGTTGAGTCAGCTCACCAACTTTGACTTTTACATCATAAGTATTAATTTTTGAGCTTAACTATTTTAAACAAACGAATCAGTGGTTGATATGGTTGAAAAACCTTAGACCAGTTATAACCTTGGGTTATACCATCCTTAGATGGAAATTTAATAATTCAACAACAACAACAACAACAATAAAAAATAAAGTTAAATTGAAGTGTAAATAAATACAAAAGGTGCGGTGAGCTGAATTTTTAACAATAATGTATGTTTAAGTAAAATAATACACCTAATTCTGCTGTGCAAAGTGATTTTAGATTTGCCTCCAATCCATAGAAAAATTTTTAGATTCGTTTTACATAATTATATAGTGTTTACATGTGTGATGTGTTTTTTTTTTTTTTTTTTTTTTTTTTTCAATTTGACACTTTCGATTTATTGGCCTCGATTCCCAGATCCAGTGGGTCGGAAGTGAGTGCGGATTTGAGACTTTGCGATTCTCAAATCTGCAACCGCGAATCTCTCTTTGACATTTTCCGTGCTTTAAAAGTGTGATCCGCAACAAATTTTCTGAGGATTTGAAACCACAAATGCGCCTAAGATAATCCGACATCGGGTATTTCATTAGCGTGTGAGTCTTTACTCCGAATTTTTGATTTAATTAAATCCGCGACTGCGAATTTGAGAATCGCAAAGTGTCAAATCCGCACTCACTTCCGCGCCGTCGGATCTGGGAATCGAGGCCATATTATTTTGTTTTTCCATAATTTTTGAGTAATTGTTTTGGGCAGTGGCCTCGATTCCCAGATCCGGCGGGTCGGAAGTGAGTGCGGATCAATCTCCACTTAATATATTGTCATCCAATCTGAAGTGTTATTCAACAGAAAGAATACCATGAAAAAGCGTAATTAGTGGCTAGTCTCTAGGCACAACATCCCACTAGTTTCTTCTCTCTCCTCACTATTTAAATTATTTTGATAGAACAAAATGGCAAAAACACTCATGTTTTATTAATTAATTTTGGACGAATAAATTGTTTTTAAATTGAAGAATGTCAAATTTGACAAGTATTTTTCAAAATAATTCACAATAACACTTAGCTTTTACCAACTAATTTAAATTTTCACATCGTGGCGCTGCAATCAGTCAATTGCATTACACAATACCAAAATTTTTTTTGATCGACTTTTAAAAGTCGAGTCTCGATTCAATGATGACTTCACTTCCGCAATAGGCCCCTAACTTTTAAAAGTAACTTACGATCTAAGATTCTATTTGTGCATAATTCTGTGGAATTTAGATATGGAAAATGCTCTTTGGATAATTTTTCTTGAGATTTTTGTCTGGAGCTAGGGAATGGATATGGGAACCTTGGAAAGCAGGTGTCGTATTGCAACATGTTTATAAAATATTAATAATACTATTAGGCTTATGTTGAAGTCCATAACTTGGGTTTTAGGGTATCTTCTTCGGGTAATGTAAAAATATTGCAAAAATGCAGGACAAGGTTTTATTTTTGGGTGGTTGTAGGAGAGGTCGGTGTAAGCTTAGATTTGAGTTTTCGGGATTCCCGGCCCCCCATTTGGCCGCCATCTTGGGAAAGGTGTGCAAATGGATTTTCCACTATATCTCCGTAACAGTGCATCTTACAGAAAATTTGTATGGCGACTTTTTTTGTTTAGAATTAAATTATCTACAATTATAACACTTATAAAACTTTGAAATCACTTTATTGTCACTTGTAAAGAGTAAAAAATTGGACTTCGCCTTCTACGGTGTGAGTGTCTATTTTTGTAGTAACTCACGCACCATGGCAAAGTGGGGATAACATACAACTAATATGAATTATTTTACATAACAAAACTTTACATATAAAAGTATTTACTCTAACAATAAGTTGCAAAGTTTATATAGCAAAGTTTTATTTAATGTAATGAAGATAAAGAAACAGTAGATTATTTCCAGTGGTGGCGTTACACAATTTATATATAAACAATTTTATCGTAAGTTGAATATTTAAGAAGTAATAAACCTTAGAACAGAAAAATTAGTCTATTAAGACTATAACTTTTTTTCCTTCAATTTCAACAAAAAAAAAAAATAATAATAACAAGTTTTTTAGAAGGTTTCATAAGGAATAAATTTCATTCATACTTTTTTTAATTTCATTCACTACGAAAAGTTTTACAGCGTCTCGAAGATATCAAAACAACAGATTTTCTGAAAAAATTATTTAAGATTTTACCTCGTCCTCTGCCTAGAAATCCTCAATTAAAATAGTAAGTAATAATAATGAATAAATCACTAAGAAATGCCGATGTTCGAATAATGTAATAAAATTGTTTAGCAATTTATTGCGGGTTTTTATTGCTGTGATGCTATGTTTTACAAGTTACGATATGGTTTAAAATGAAATTCTTTGAATAATAACATGTATTAGTTACTCCAATTTTTTAAAATAATTTGTGTTAGGGCTGCACAAAAAATTCAGCTTCATTCAGTTGTGACGTGTGCCAAAATAATGTTCCTAATTTATTAGTCGCAGCAGCTAAGTACTTCAGATTCAAAAGCAATGATTGTTAAAATGTGAAGATTATCAAAAAGATGTTCATAAAATTTAAGCCAAGTTTATTTTACGAGTACCTTTTAGCAAATCTTCCATGTTTAATAGTTTTGGTTTCTTTAATTTAAACGCGGTTTTACAATATCGATATTCGTTCTTATTTATTCTTTTATATGTCACAAGAAAGATATATCTTAATATATCGCGAACTAAATGTTTACAATACTTTATACAATGTTATGTACAAACCATGAAGGTCTTCCTCTATGTTTTTTCTATTGAAAAGTAAGGATTGCGGAGGTCTTTCTGCGCTCTCCTCTATATCAAAGTTATGACTATCCCTGGAAGAATGTGAAAGAACCAAAGTGGTTGGTAATCGGTTAAGTCGAAAAGTAACAGGAAAATGATATCGGATGATCAACGGGAAAGTGGTATCGTATGATCAACTGTAACTCGCCCCTCCTTTAGCCCGAGACTCCGGCGAGGATTATTTATTGTTATTTATTTTGAATTTTTTTTCGACTGCACTTTGTTTGTTTCATTTTCCTTTGCATACAATGTACAATAAATATGCATTATTAGTGTGTATATATCTACTAATCATATGTAAAATTCTTATTTATTATGTATCTTGTCTTGTTATCTGATAAAATTACTTAAATAGATTTTTGTGAAACCAATTATATGAATTTGATTATTTAAATTAATTTTTGTAATAACCTAGTTGTTAGAGTTTATTTTTGTACACTATTTCCTTCTTGATAATTTTTTTTTTGACTTGTTTTAGTAATACTAATTAATTGTTTATATTTGTTTTGTAATACAATTTCCTTTTTTGATAAAATTTCTTTTGAATTCATTTTTTTTAATTTCAATTATTTGAATTTGTTTTTAATTAAATTTAATTTTGTAATAATCTAATTCCTAAAATTTATTTTTGTAATACTATTTTCTTCTTTTTTTTTGTTAAGGAAAAATTATTTAAATTAATTTATGTTATTACGATTATTTATTTTTGTAATATTCTGATTTTTAGATGGAAATATTTAAATTGGTTTTTGTAATAGTAATTTTTTTTCTTTCTATTCATTTTTGTAATTAATTAAATTTATTCTTGTAATTCCAATTGTTTATATTTTTATAATAATATTTACTTTTTTGATACAATTATTAAAATTCATTTTTCACTATTTTATTGTTTTTACATTTGTTTTATATTTAAGTACATATATTTACATTTATATATACCTATATACATATATGGCTTCTTTCTCATATAATCTAAGGTATTTTTGATTGTTGTTTAAATATATGATTTGGTCTATTAAATGAGTAATGAAAGTGATTTAATTTTATTATTTGTAATCAGGTTAATTATCAATTAATAATGTACAATATATATTATAATGATAGTTAGTTCTCTCTTGCAGAAGCTTTAATCAAAATTATTAGATAACAATATATAATATTATAACAATAATTAACCTTTCTCTTGAACAAGCTTTAATTAGCTGAATTATTAATTAACAATATACATTATATATATTATAACAATAATTTGTTTTTCTTTTATTAGCCCTTTATCTCAATAATTTTTTTTGTTATCAAAAGCAGATATTGAGAAATATTTCAGTT
This sequence comes from Thereva unica, assembly GCA_949987705.1. NCBI lineage: Eukaryota > Metazoa > Arthropoda > Insecta > Diptera > Therevidae > Thereva > Thereva unica. The sequence continues at coordinate 62,017,054 of OX465282.1, forward strand.
GTTCTTTTGAAATTTCTTTTTCCTTTTATATGTGTTGTTGTCGATAAAAGGGGATACTAAAAATGATGAACTCTGATTTAGTTTTACACTACACTAATTGCTTTATTATATTTGATGTACACTTGTTTTATGGTTCACGTCTCTGCAAGAAGTGAAGTCAACTCAAAAAATTACTGTTGAACTTGAAAGTTAACTGTGTTATACAAAGAAATTCAGAAAAGAGAAATCTATACAATAATAAATATGAGTAATATGAATTCTATTTAATATCAAAGTACATGAGACTAATAAGTTTGTGATAGTTTTATTTGTATGAAGTTAGGATGATACAGGGTGATCCTGAACATTCCGCCCGCCTCGTGTGATAGCACGAACGTATCTTGGTTTGTTGTGAAGGGTTGAATCATCCGCCCGCCATGACTGTCCAGTATACTTGATAGTTAGTCTGTGATTGAACTGATAACGATATAACTGAAAATAAATAAAATATTAAACTGGCGGATTGGTGTGATCAGGATCTGTGTCTATTGGTAGAACACATAACTTTGTGATGGATCTTTTGTAGTAGGTATTCATGTGACGAACAGTCACTACGCGAATTTCTCCATCAGCACCAGGATGTACTTCCGTCACTCTACACAAAAACCATTTAGCAGGAGGCACATTCTCGTCCTTAAGGAGTACAAGGTCATTAACCTTGACAGATGTTCGATGCCACTTCCATTTTGTCCTTAATTGTAGGTTGTGTATGTATTCTTGTTTCCATCTTCGCCAAAGCTGTTCCACCATATGCTGCACCATTTCCCATCTAGTTAAGCGATTCATAGGTAACCCATACAAGCATGGAGAGGGCGGAGTGAGCAAACTTTCGCCTACCAGGAAGTGACCTGGAGTCAACGCAGAGAAATCTTGTGGGTCGTCACTTAGCGCACTAAGCGGCCTTGAATTAAGGCAAGCCTCAATTTGATAGAGTAGAGTGGTCATCTCTTCGATTGATAAAGTTTGTATGCCAACTACTCTTCTTAAGTGATGCTTCAGCGATTTAACACCCGCTTCCCAATATCCGCCAAAGTGGGGAGATGCAGGGGGCATGAATTTCCACTCTGTTCCTTCATTGGAGAGAAGATCAGTCATGTTGGATTGATGTAACAATTGTTTGAGGTGGTAGGATAACTCTTTGTCAGCAGCCACGAAGTTTCGTCCATTATCGCTATAAAGCTTGCTGCAGCGGCCACGACGACTCACAAAACGACGAAAAGCAGCTATAAAGGCCTCGGAGGTAAGATCCATAACCAATTCAATGTGAATTGCTCTAGTAGCAAAGCATATGAATAGTGCCACATAACATTTGAGAACCGTTTTGTTTCGACCTTTTACTGGTTTGACAAGAAGAGGTCCTGCATAATCAACACCACTAATCAAAAATGGTTTTGAAGGCCTGACGCGATCAGCAGGAAGATCTCCCATCAACTGGATGTTTGTGGATGCTCTGTAACGACAGCAGATGACGCAGTTTCTTATGATTTGTCGAACTCGGCTTCTTCCATTGATGATCCAGTATTTTGAGCGAATATGTTGAAGTGTCGCTTGCACACCTCCATGTAGTGTTGTACTATGTGAATGTTGGATAATAATCAAAAGAGCTAGGTGACTAATTTTAGGCAAAATGATGGGATGTTTTTCGTCATATGGAATTAAGGCATTCTTGAGTCTTCCTCCAACACGCATTAAGTGAAGATCGTCAATAAAAGGATGTAAACTTAGTAGTTTGCTGGACGCCGGTAAGTCCCTTTTATGTTTGAGACATGTATATTCATTGATGAAAGTAGACTGTTGAGCCTGTCGTATCCAGATGTTTAGAGCTGTATCTGTCTCTAAAATCTTTAAACTGCCATAAGTTCGTAATGACGAAGATGTTCGACAATTCTGAATAAATCGAAGCAAATAGGCAGTTATGCGCAGGAGACGCCGTAAACAAGAATATCTATATAGCAGGTCAACTTTAGGTTCTTCTACTATTGCTGTTGCATGACAAGCAGTACGACACTCTTCTGATACTTGTATATTGGACGGGCTAGTCGAACTCTGAGGCCAATGGTTAGAAGTATTTGTAAGCCACGGTGGACCTGACCACCACAAATTGAAGGTCGATAGCTCTGACGCTGGGATGCCCCTTGTGATGCAATCCGCGGGATTATCGCTTGACTGAATGTGATGCCAACTAGCATTTGGAAGTCGTGTTTGAATCATTGCTACTCGGTTTGCCACGAATACCTTCCACTTTGAGGGATGCTCACGGAGCCAGGCCAACACTATCGTGGAGTCAGTCCATAGATGAATAGGTACATTTGTGAGATTCAAAGTTTTATGCACGTAGTCAACCAGCTCAGTCAGTATGACAGCGCCGCACAGTTCTAATCTGGGCAAAGAAACTGTTTTAATGGGACTGACTCTAGTCTTGGCAGAAATGAGAGAAACTTGAACGTTCTCAAGGTCATGGATAATGCGTAGATATACCGCAGCTCCGTAAGCGGAGAGTGATGCATCGGAGAATCCGTGTATCTCTAATCCTAGAGGATTCTGTTGCAGTCCTACCCATCGATGTATCCGTAATTTGCTGAGCACTTTGAGCTCTTGCTTATAGGATGTCCAATTCTTCTGTGTCTCATCAGGTATACATTCATCCCAATCTAATTTAACTATCCATAGCTTCTGTAATAGTATTTTTGCAGTAATGGAAACTGGAGATAGCCAACCGAGCGGGTCATAAATTCTGCTGATGTCTGCGAGTATAGACCGTTTCGTGTCGACACTAGAGTCAGTAAGTTGAATGTTGAACTGAAAGGTGTCAGTAAAGGGACACCAAGTAATCCCTAACGTCTTGACCTCTGCATCACTTACAATCTTGACTGATGATACGTGCTCCCTATCCTGTTCTGGAACATCATTAAGCAAGTCTGTTGAGTTGGATAGCCATTTCCTCAATTTAAATCCACCTCGTAGAAGAAGATCGCTTACTTCGACACGGAGATGACGAGCTGAATCTTCATCATAGGCTCCAAAGAGTGCATCGTCGACGTAAAAATTATGACGTATTACATTGGCAGCTTCAGGATGACTTGTTTCATAATCGTCAGCCAATTGGCGCAAAGTCTTACATGCCAAATAAGGTGCGGTGGCGGTACCATAAGTGACTGTCAGTAGTCGATAACATTGAATAGGCTGAGATGTGTTGCAACGCCACAAAATTCGTTGTAGGTCCCTATCAGCTGGATTAACTAAGATTTGCCGATACATTTTTTCGATATCAGCTGCAAATACAATAGGATAACGTCGCCATTTCATCAGTACTGACATCACGTCATTCAGGACCTTGGGCCCAATATGGAGCAGATCGTTCAACGAAGAACCTGAAGATGTTTTTTGTGACCCATTGAAGACTACGCGGAGTTTTGTAGTGGTACTACTCAGCTTGACCACAGCATGATGTGGTAGATAGTAAGTCTTTCCATTTGAAATTGCTTCATCACTTACTAACTCCATGTGATTCAATCTTAAATACTCATCCATGAAGAGAGAGTATGAGTTATGAAGTTCCGTATCTTTCTTAAATCTTCGCTCCATGCGTAAAAGTGCATTGAGAGCCGCTTCTCTAGATTCTCCCAACATGCAAACAGCTGTTTTCAATGGTAGACGTACAATGTATCGACCTGTACTATCTCGGCAGTGTGTAGAGCGATAGAAATCTTCGCATTCGGCTTCATCGGTCGTTAATAACGATGTGGCAGGAGGTTCTTCAGTTTCCCAGAACTTTTGTAAAAGTGTATTTAATTCAACTGATGAAGTGTGAAAACTTACTGTAATTGATGATTGAGCTGGCGAACTATCGATTGGTCCAGATAATATCCAACCTAGAGTGGTTGCTTGTGCGAGTGGGGAACCTTCTGGACCATGTTTGATGGGGCCTAGTAGAACTTTATTATAAACTTCGACGCCTAGAATTAAATCAACTTGAGCAGGTTTATCATAATCTGGATCTGCTAGTTGAAGCCCACAGAGATGTGGCCAGTCAGTTCGGTGCACAGGTTGTGACGGCAGCAAGTCTGTCAGATTTGAAAACACCAACGAATGTACAGAGTATGTGATGTTAGAGTTAACTGTTGATGTTATGCTATACTGTACAGATGCCTTAGCAGTGCCTGCCTTAATTTTACCAACAACTTCGACGGATACGTTTGCTTTTGTTTTTGGTAAATGTAGCAATTTAACAAGTGAAGATGATATAAAATTGGACTCAGAACCTTGATCCAGCAGGGCACGAACCTTGACGAGGGTTCCGTCAGGTGACTGTATAAGAATCATAGCAGTAGCTAATAAAACTGCAGGTGAATAATACCTATTGTGTACCATGTGAACACTTGTCTTTATTGGAGCATCATGAACTAAAGTGTTGGAAGCATGAGTAGTTGGAGAGGTGTTACTGACTTGGTGTATGAGCGAGTGATGTTTGTGGTTACACTGCTTGCAACGATACTCTGAAGGACAGCTTTCAACGTTGTGCCCAGACTTCAGACAATTTTCGCATAAATCTTTACGTTGGATAAACTTGATGCGATCATCAATGGATAATGATAGAAAACGTGGACAAGAGTATACCAAATGCTTTCGTTGACAGTATGGACAACCTCTCGAAGAAGATGCAAAATGATTCCGAACTGTAGTTTTGGTGTACCGCTGCGGAGGCGCGATCCTTTTAATAGTGCTTGTTTCATTATTCTTCAAGGTACTGAGTGTATGGAGTTTGCCTTCTAGGAATTGTTGTAGCGAAGAAAATGCAGGAACTTTTGTTGAAGAAGTGAGTGAAGTTTCCCAGTCCTTTCGTGTTGTACGATCTAGTTTAGAAGAAAGAAAATATACCAGCCAATCATCCCAGGTGCTCACTGGACGAGATAAATTCTGCAATGCTCTGACTGACTGATTGAAACTGTCTAAGACTCGACGGAGCTCAAGTGGAGATTCACCTTCCATTCCATGCAACTTAACGAGAGAATGTAAGTTTGTATTTACTAGAATACGCTCATTATTGTATCGCTCCAACAGACTAGACCATGCAGATTCATAATTGGTGCTTGTCACAGTCAAGTGCTTCAGAAGTTTTGATGCTTCACCAGTAATTGCAGCCTTAAGGTAATGCATCTTTTGTACATCACTTATGGAGCAATTGTTATGAATGAGTGAAACATATGTATCGTGGAAAGACGGCCATTCAAAGTATGACCCACTAAATGACGGTAAATCGATTTTGGGTAACTTTACTGAGAGATTGTGATGATTTACAGCAGTAGCATTAAGTAAAGAGGTATCATTTGCCGATGCTGACGGACTTAACTGATCTTGAAGCCACGATATAGCTTACATGTACGAACATTCTGTAAGGGAGTAAATGTCTTGCTGGAATATTTCATCCGTTTCCTTTGTACTTGGTGGAGTTGTCTCATTGTAGTCGTCGTATGCAGTTACAAACTTACTCCAATAATCATCAATCAGCTTTATTCTGGCCTGAAGAAAGGAATCAGTGCGTTTATCCTTTGCTGTTTTTGCCGAATTAATTACAAACTTTGTGATTCTCTCGGATCTAGTGAGAATTTTAGTTTTGACCGTGTCGGTCATTTTGAGAATTTTAACTATGACTTTTGCTTGCAACAACTAAAACAAGTGAATAAAACAAAACGTAGCTCATACGAGCTTGACTGAATGTCCGAAAAGTCATCAAATAGTCCACTATTACATATTAACCAAGTTAACTAACGATGATTTACAAATACACGCCGAATATTTATGTTTCAATAAATAATAAAGTCAATCATTAGCAATTCAATTATAAATTATGTTCATAATAAAACCACGAATTAATTTCAAAGTTTATTTTGTTTGTGAAAAAAAACACTCAATAGAACTTTTATATGGAAATAGTATTCAATCCCGTTCAAAACTATCCACACTTTCAATTGCTTTTGATCAAGTTAAAATTTGTTCCTGAAATTAGGCTAAATGTTTTTACCTGAATCTCATAATTTGCTCGTGAATTAGTGAGCGAAATTAAATGAATGTCTTCTTTCATACAATTTTATGAAAAAAACTGTTATTATTTAATGTTATGATCCAAATTAAATAAAGTTCACTTTCATGATTCCGACACAAATTTATAAGGAACTGTTTCTATGTACTCTAAATGAATTTATTCAATATGAAAATGAATCACTGTACATCTGTACGGTTTTCTTTGTCACTTGCTAGCGGATCTGCGAATTCTGAGTAACTGAGAATAAGATGGTACTTACTGGAGCATTGTTTTAAAAACGTCTTCAACTTATTATCCGTTGTGTTAGACAGAACTCACCAGAATCCATCCGTTATGATGATTGTTGGAGTTGGCGATTTATATGTATTTTACCTTAGCACTTCGAGTTTGGTTACTGTACAACCGCGGGTTGACCACTATGCACTTCCCACAATTATCTTAACTTGTAATTAAAAGGAGGCACGGTTCCCAATTGGATCCGGCTCGAAGGACCAAAAATGTTGTCGATAAAAGGGGATACTAAAAATGATGAACTCTGATTTAGTTTTACACTACACTAATTGCTTTATTATATTTGATGTACACTTGTTTTATGGTTCACGTCTCTGCAAGAAGTGAAGTCAACTCAAAAAATTACTGTTGAACTTGAAAGTTAACTGTGTTATACAAAGAAATTCAGAAAAGAGAAATCTATACAATAATAAATATGAGTAATATGAATTCTATTTAATATCAAAGTACATGAGACTAATAAGTTTGTGATAGTTTTATTTGTATGAAGTTAGGATGATACAGGGTGATCCTGAACATGTGTCTTATATTACTTTTGGCCTTTGGCGCTTATAACATGATCCTTTGTACGTTTACTTTTCTAAATTTCGAGTGGTTTTGCCACCTCTTTCTTCTTTAATAAATACAGATCCTGTTGCTATGCCTACATTTTCTCTATTTTCATTCAACTTATTTATTGTCCTTTCCTTTATTTTAATAATTCTCTCTTTCAAAGAGGGATATTCTTCACTGCTTATGGTTCCGTTGACGAACTCGATTGGCTTTCTCCAGTGGTCGTATGATTCGTGTTATTGTACCAATTGATGATTTTATAAATTTTTTCGTCTACTAACTCTAGGTCTTTATTGGGGTCGTGTTTTAAGAGTCTCAAGTGTTCGTTTAACGTATTATGGAGACGTTCGATGTCGGCGTTTGATGTGTGATTGAGACTAGATGTATACTGTATTTCAATATTTTGTTGACGAAGAAATTCTGTTAAAGGTATTGCCTTAAAGCCTAGCTCATTGTCGACTATCAGCTTTTTAAAATTACCTAGGGTGCTTATATATTGTAATAAAGCTTTTTTAAACTCGATCCAAGATCGATTCGAAATTTTAGTTGCGTGGGCATGTTTAGAAAATTTGTCGATTAGAGTTAAAAATATAGTTTTATTCAGGCTATAGAAAACATCAGCATGAATCACTTCTTTTGGGTTATTTTGTATTTTATCTTTATAGGTCGCCTGTCGTATTGTTACATACTTCGCAGTTGTTAATATTCTTAGTAATTCTTATTTTTAATTTGGGGTTATATATCTCCTCTCTGAGCTCGGCGAAGTTTTCGTTGATGCCTCTGTGGTTGTTCTTATTATGTTCGGCCCCAATAATCTCAATTAATTCATTTTCATCTGTCACATCCTTGAGAATCTTTTTACATCTTTTTATTTTAAATTTAATTTTATTGTTGAAATTTCTTTCAATTATGTTTTTGAACTTTTCATATAAAGAATCGTCTTCTATTAGGATCGCATTTGTTCCATTACCATCAAAATGGTTTTTTACAATTGTTATTATTGTATCATTGTCGTATGACTTTGCGGAAATTATTTTCTGTTTGAATTAAATATTTTTAAATTTTTTACTCGTAATGAACCTGAATTGGTTTTGTTAATAATGATTTGTTTTTTATATAGGTTTAGCGGGGTTGTTACCTCCTCTATTATTGTTTGGTTGGTGATTTCATTATGGTTTATAACGATGCGTGAAAGAACGTCAGCGTTGCCATTTAGTATTCCTTTCTTGTATCTGATTTCATAATCATATTCTGCTAAACGAAGCCTCCATCTTACAAGCTTTGAATTAGGTTCCTTTATGGAAAATAGCCAAGTAAGTGATCTATGGTCGGTCTCTATGAGGAACTTTCTTCCGAATAAGTAAGGCCGGAAGTATTGAGTTGCCCACACGATCGCGAGTAGCTCCTTCTCTATAGTGCTATACTTTTGCTCGTGGTCATTCAAGGTGCGACTGGCATAACAAACTGGATGGCTATCTTGTGAGAGTATGGCGCCTAGGGCGAAATTACTTGCATCGGTCTGTAAGGTGAAATGTTTTTCAAAGTTTGGGTATATCAAAATTGGATCATTTATTAGCATCCGTTTTAGAGTCTCAAAACTCTTTATATATTCTGGGTCTTCCATGTTTAATTTTATGTCCTTTTTTAAATATTTTACCATTGGTTGAGCTATCTTCGCATAATCCTTGATGAATTTTCTGTAATATCCTGACAGCCCTAGAAATTGTTTAATTTCCTTCGTTGATTTGGGTAAGGGGAAATTTTGTACACAAATTACTTTTTTTGGGTTAGGTTTTATGCCTTCATTAGTAACAATATGTCCGAGGAAGTCGGTTTCTCTTTTCAGAAACTCTGACTTATCCAATTGGACCTTTAGATTCATATCTTTTAGTCTCTGGAATATCTTAGTTATTGACTCCAAATGCTCTTGCAGAGAAGTCGAACAGATGATTATATCATCCAAATATACGAGGCATATTTTGTTAATATAATCGCTTAATATGTTGTTCAGTTCATGAGGCGCTGAAAGGTTGCAGGGGCTGTCTTCAGCCCGAATGGCATGCGGAGGAACTCGTAATGTCCACCTTCAACGCTAAATGCGGTTTTATGCACATCCTTTTCTGCTATTTCGATTTGGTAGAAGCCTTTTGCAAGGTCTAGTGTGGTGAAATAATCTACCTATCTCAAGGACCTAGTTTCTCAAGGATTTCGTCCATATTAGATATAGGATGGTGCAGGTTCCGACATCCATGCCGCTGTTTGAGATATCGGATCAGTTCTATCGCTGTTGTATTGAAATGATGGTCGCTGCCGATCGTTGTAGCTTCTGTTACGATTATTGAAATTATTATGATAATTATATTCCTCGTATTGTTGGTTGTTACTGCGACCGCGGTTCTGATTATAGGGACGATTAAAGGTGACGTTTCTATTTTGTTGCGGGCTGCTGTCGTACTTTCGATATTGTGGTGCTTCATTATTGTAGTTCTGGTACTTTTGATTATGTTGGAGTCCGTTTCTGTATGTTTTCCTTGGCAAGTTATATTGATTATTCCTAAAATTCTGCGATCGCTGCGAAAAGTTGTCTTTGTATATATTAGCTTTTGTTAAGTTATTGCGAGGATTTATGTCTGCGTATCCTTCTTGGTATAATATATCCATGGCTGCCTCTAGGCTTTCTGGGTTACGACATATTAGGATGGTCTTCATCGGTTCCGGAAGTTTGTTTTTAAATATTCGGAGCGCAGTTTTCATATTGTTTCTAATATATTCTTGGGAATCCGGCCCTTCTCCGATTGTTTGTAATGTCTTGTTATTTAGTCTACTCAAGTGTCCTTTGATGTCATTGAAAAACTCTATACTAGTAGTTTTATAAGTTAGTTCACGCAGATCATCGAAAATTTCTTCACAACTGCGTCGTTCTCCAAAACTATTCTGAAGGACGCTTTTAATTTCCTCCCACGTTTTTACATGGCAATTAATATCTAATACTTCTTTAGCCTTGCCCTTTACTCTACTTTTTATTATTTCTGTGAAAAATAATAGCGAGCGTTCATCGTATTGTTGTAAGAAGGGAAGTACGCGGTCTATTAAGTCGATAAAACTTTGCATATCCCGTTTATTACCGTGAAATTCCGGAATACTCTGCAAGTATTTTATGGGGCTAATTGACACTGATCCTAAGTTATTTTCTTGTGCCATCTTATGTTTTTGTTTTATTTACTTGTTATATAATATATTTATCTTTATGGCTGAATAAATAATGCAATATACTAAAAATATTGAGTAACTTAATAGTAGTTTTGAGAAAGCTTAAATATTTTATATCGAAAATTAATTTTATTTTCAATATTCAAAAAGTTTGCATATTAACATTAATTTAAACTTATTTATAGGTATTTAAAGTGATACGTGTAAGTTATATGAATAATTGTAATTACCGTTCATATTTCATTTAAAATTCTTTTATTTTTACTGCTTCTGATTCTCGTTCTTTTAAAAGTTCGTCTTCAATTAAGTTGATTGAGGAAGATTGATTTTTTTGTATGGTGTAGCGCAAAACACATCATTCTTTCCTTCATTCAATATTTCCAAAATTTATTTGTCAAAATATCTGCACAAGATCCTAAAAATAATAAGCAATATTAATAGTTCAATTCCATAAATTAAACCCTATTTAGCAGCACCAGTTTATAGCGTAATATACCAAATATTTTTTACCGAACGATTCAACTGATCAAGAAAGGTTTGGTCGCGCTTTGGGAGTTAGAGGTTTTAGTTTCTTTAATTTCACTTGAAATTGAACAGGATTTGTTTTGTTGTAACTTTCATTTTAATAAAATTTTATCCGCTTCTAATTGAGTCAATTTATTTATATTTTTTTTTATTCCACTTTATTTATATCACTAACTATTAGAAATTTTACAAATGTTTGAAAAAAATTTTTTTTTGTTCACTCGACTAGCTCATGCGTAGTTTTGTAAAAAAAAAAAATAGAACAAAATTAATATGGTACCCGATTAAATGTTAAAACATACTATATCGCACTTTTCTACAAACTGGGATATATCCGGGGATCCCATCCTCGTCGCCAGTTTTGGTTTCTTTAATTTAAACGCGGTTTTACAATATCGATATTCGTTCTTATTTATTCTTTTATATGTCACAAGAAAGATATATCTTAATATATCGCGAACTAAATGTTTACAATACTTTATACAATGTTATGTACAAACCATGAAGGTCTTCCTCTATGTTTTTTCTATTGAAAAATAAGGATTGCGGAGGTCTTCCTGCGCTCTCCTCTATATCAAAGTTATGACTCTCCCTGGAAGAATGTGAAAGAACCAAAGTGGTTGGTAATCGGTTAAGTCGAAAAGTAACAGGAAAATGATATCGGATGATCAACGGGAAAGTGGTACCTATCGGGTGATCAACTGTAACTTTTAATCTAGTACAATGTAATACTATGTTCTTAAAAATTAAGAGGAGTATTCCAGTACATAAGGGATGGACTTTGGATTTCCAATATCCATCGCTTATGTTTACAATAATTCTTCTCTTCAGCAAAAACATAAGAAAGTCAAAACATCGTCTAGTTACCAAGCAACAAGAATATTTAAAGTGAGTTACAGGCGCCATGACGACATGGGTCAAGTTATAAGTTAAATTTTTATATATTAAAGTTCATAAAAAAAAAGATCAGAGCTACTTTTTGACGTTTTGCTTTATTGACGATTGAAATCAAACTTAAATATCCTTAGAGCTAATTACATTGATTGGGCGAGTTGGGGTTGCTCAGGTGGAGACATGGCGTCAGCAGCTTTCAGGTTCACGGGCGCTGCATTGGCGATAGATTTCTTTTGTTAAATATTTTAATCGAATGTTCCAGTTAGGTTCATCGTTTCGCCATTGATCATGATCGATTCATTGAATTTATTTAACAGCAAAGTTCCTGGGAATATTTCCTCCGTAGAAGGGATGTGTTTATTATCAATTTCGGTGCAGCTTGAAGGTCGACTCCTGAGCAAGTTAGGGATACAGCTTGTTTCGCTTAAATCTACTATTTGTTTATTATTACATATTGTTATCCTAGTGCTAGAGGGACCTTTTTCTTTTATTCCATAAATTTTATTTTCACAATCTAATACATTTGCGTATGATACTTTAGCTATAAAATTTTCCCTTTTAATGGGTTTTATCGTTAAGGCAATATCAGTATTGGGAATGCTCATAATATAAAGTAAGCTAATGTTACTTGATGCAATTTTTATTTTCGCAAAATCTAATGCTTCTTCTAAATTAGTAAATTTGTTTTGGGCTTTAGCCTGTTAATTGAGATTCTGATTTGAGTTAGTTCGTGGGATAGGAATGGATAAAGAAATGGGTTGTACCGACTTCGTTTTTTACTTTAAGGTCTAGGTCGAAAAGGATTTGCTCGTAAGATTGTAGATCGATGACGTGGATCAGTTTAAGAGTTCCAGTTTGTACTTTTGCTGTTCCAGTAGTTAGTGGTATTGCCTTTGATTTTGAATAGTGCAAGATCTGTACCTTTGCGGATCAGTCTGGAAGGGAAAATTTAACTCTTAATGTTGTTTTTGTATACTATCCTGCCTGATTCTGTGAGAATGGTTTTTGAATTGTTGTCCTTTACTATTTCTTCTTTATAACGTGAAGACAATTTAGAACCTTTTCGTTTATTTAATTTAACATAAACAATTTCTGTTTTTCTTTGAGCCTAGTTATGTTGTCTTGTCTGGCTTTTTCGAAATCTTCGGGGTTGATGCTAACGTTTCTACCAAAGAAAACTTCGAGTGGTCTCCTGCATGTTGTCGAATGTATCGAGAAGTTATATTCGTATACAGCTCTGTCGAGGAGCTCTGGGAAAGATCTTTGTAGTCCGCCTGTTTTTAGACATCTTAATATTTCCGTAAGGGTTGAGTGAAATCTTTTTACTTGTCCGTGGTGGGGTTTTGAAGATTCTAATGTTGAGTTGGTCTTCGACCATGAAACTGATTGGTGATGAATTTAGGCGTTTCTCGTTGTCGACAACGATTGTCTTAGGGTCGCCGAAGGAGAATAGTAATTCGCGTAATGGGGCCTTGATGTCTTCAATCGCTTTCGATTTAAGTATTGTTACTTGCGCTTATTTCGAGAACTTATCTATTGCTGTCAGAACCAATTTTTTCTCAGTTGAATAGATATATACAGTATGTGGCAAAAATAAGTTTCCATTTGAAATTTCCGAAAGCTCATGCCATTTTTTTCAAAAAACATGTAACTATCCTTTGTTTTTTTGCCTTACTGTTGAAAACCGTTAACCATTATACAGTTAAGAAGAAAATGACCCCGTCGAATCTTAATATGACCGTCGGGTGTAGTATTAAAGAAAATTAGTTTGTTCATTGATCATTGCATAAATAAGTTTCCATTCATTTAAGCATTGTTTAATTTTGTTATTTTGTGGGTGTAGATAAATTATATATAAATATTTTGAAGCAGAGAGTTTTTTTAAGAAGTTCCCGGAAAAATAAATTTCAGGTAGTCATTATTCTTTCATTTGAATTTTGGTGAATCAGGGGAATTTCTGTCAATACTTTATAAAGGTTTGCTAACTTTTTTTAAGTCACTACAATGGGAAAACCGAAGCAGTTATCGCAAGCTGAGCGAAGGGCTATTATTGAAATGCACAAAGAAGGTGCTTCCCATAGAAGTATATCAAAAAATTTTAAAAAATCGCACACAGCTATTGGCAAAGTCATACGGGCTTTTAAGAAAGAAGGACGCGTCGATGCAATAAAGCAGCCAAGAGCAACAACCGAAAGCACCGACAGGAGGATTAAAGCCATCTCGGATAATAATCCACTCATGTCAGTGACAAAAATTCGAGCGCAACTCCTTAACGAGGGCCATGACGCACCATATACGTATACAATACGAAGAAGGCTTCATGAGTCAAATAAATATGGATACGTTGCAAGAAAAATTCCTTACGTAAGCAAGGCTTATATGAAAAAACGGCTGGAATTCTATCAGGAGCACGTGTTGAAACCACCCTCATTCTGGGAAAAAGTCTTGTGGACAGATGAGTCCATGATCAGAATGAAATATTCTCATGGAAGAATATATGTTTGGAGAAGAAAGGGAGATGTTCTATCTTACAAGAACACAAAACCCACGTTCAAAGCAGAACAGAGGGGCGTTATGGTATGGGGATGCTTATGCGCACATGGCGTAGGCCAAATCGTGTTGTTGGAAAGTAAAGTTAATGCAGACGTATATCTGAACATTTTAAAAGATGTTGCAATTCCGGAAGGGAGGAGACTAATAGGGATTTCATCTTCCAACAAGACAATGCGCCCATACATACTGCCAAGAAGGTATCAGAATACTTCCGTAGAGAAAATATAAATACATATTTTGAAATGGCCACCACAAAGTCCAGACCTTTCTCCAATAGAAAACGATTCTTAAGCTACGTATTGCAGAGCAAGCACCGCAAAACATGCAAGAATTAAAGAAGTGCAGTACCGAAAATTGGGGAAAGATCACATCAGATCAGTGTAAAAATCTTGTTCACAATATGGAAAAACGACTGGCAAAAATTTCGCACCAAAATGGCGGCCCTGTTTTTCTTATTACCCAAAGAAAAAAGTAATACCGTTTTTTTGTATATTTTCCTATTTTGTTTTTTGAATATCAAATTTATGTATGTTTCTTAAATGCCACGTATATAAAAATATTAAAAATTCAATAAGTGGAAAGTTATTTCATTTGAACCTGAAGTATAGGGCGTGGAAACTTATTTTTGCCACATACTGTAAGTAGAACTTCGCTTTTGAAACTAGGAATTAGTGTCTCTTTTAGTTCAGGTTTGCGAGGGTGTCTGTCGTATTTTTGTTCTTGGCACACTACCCATTGTTTAACCAGGTTGCTTATCTTGGCGTTCATTTTTGGGAAATAGAATTTTTCCAGAAGTTGAATTTCGTTTTCTCGTGCATTACGATGAGCTCTTTTGTGAGTGTTCAGAATTGCCTCTTCTTGCCTGCCTGGATTCGTAAGGTCTTCTACTTGACGGATTTTATAATTCCTGAAGTGGGCTCCGTAAATTTTGCTGGATCCGGCCCATAATTGTTTCCGATGTTAGTAGACCATTAATCACGCTGGGGTTTAAGTATCTTTTGAATATTGATATTAGTTCTTCTTCAGAGAAATTTGGCTGCACAAATAAATGTCTGTGATAAGTGGGGAATGGAATCTTAAACTCGTAGTAGGTTTCGTCGTCTGACTTTAATAGTATCTGATTTTTAAATACGTTTTTAAATGATAGGTGCCTCTGTGGCCGGTATGTGATGGTGAGCATAACTTTCGTTACTATGCTGTGTAACAGTGACCGAATTAATTGGGGATGTTTCCGGTCCTCTGGAGAGAACGTCGGCTACTACATTCATCTTACCACGTGTATATTTTAACTCGTAATTATACTCCTCTAGTATACTTTTCCATCTTTTCATTTTGTTATTATTGTTCTCGTTGCTTAAAGCAAATGTCAGTGGTTGGTGGTCGGTGAATATATGGACTTTCTCTGTACCGTAAAGGTAGTTTATTAAAGAATTTAGAGCCCATATAATTGCAAGCATTTCCTTTTCATTTGTTGCATAGTGTTCCTCCGTTTTATTTAATGTTCTGGAGTTAAATATTATAGGTCTGTTATCTTGGGCTAACACTGCGCCAATTGCGTAGTCCGAGGTATCTGTGGTTAATTGAAACTCTTTATTAAAATTGGGATAGACAAGTATCAAGTCTTCTGACACTAAAGAATTTTTAATTTTTGTGAAGGCTTCAATTGCCTCATCGTTAAGCTGGATAGTTTTTTGGCTTGATAGGTTTTTGGAAACTTTTCCGCCTTCCCCTCTTAAAAGGGTTGTAAGGGGTTTCGCCAAGTGGGCATATCTCTTAATAAAACGGCGAAAATACCCTGAAAGACCGAGGAATGATCGAAAATCTTTCAATGTTTTTGGGCATGAGAAGTTGGTTATTGCTGCAACTTTCGCAGGGTTTGTTTTGATTCCTTCTGAAGAAATGATGAAGCCTAGGAATTTGACTTTGTCCCGAAGGAATTCACATTTGTCGAGCTTAACTTTCATGTTTGCATTTTTTAGGGTTTGGAAAACTTTTTTGCGGTTTTCGAAGTGTGAGTCTTCGTCTTTGCTGAAGATCACGATATCGTCAATATAGACGTAGCAGATTTTCCCTATATGATCGCCAGTATGTCGTCGAGTGCTCTCTGGAAAATAGATGGAGCGTTCTGTTTTATTTTAATAATTATGATGTATTACATTTCGATCTAATACAGGTTATGTTCACAATATGGAAGAAGGAAGTATAATATAAATGCAAGTGTTCTCAACATTAAAAAGCAAAGAAAAAATATAAAGTAATTGTAACGGTGTCACGTGACCGTTGCTGAAAACAATGTGGATCAGGTTCTTTTTTTAATTAAAAAAAGTTGGTTCGATTTAAATTACTTTATTGCTTATTATTTTCTCTTTTAAATATTGTATAAATTCTATAAATTCTAAATCCTTAATTTTTATATATATACTCGTATATATATATATATATTTATTTATCCAAATATTTTAGTTTGGGCCAATTCCCTGGTTAGTTTTTTATTATTCTTTCAGAAAATAATTATTTAACCTGAGGCAAATGCACTCAAGGAAAAAATAATAAATTTTCCTTATTAACTTATCTATACAATTTCTCAATTGGATAGATAAGTTACTTCAAAAATTTTTTTTATTAAATTTCAAAAATTTTAAAAAATTCGTTTTTTAAACACTCGACCTATTCTATCCTAACAAAGAGAAGACGGTGAATACTCGCCTTCTATATAACCCTACTCTATACGATGTGGGCAACGCCACTGCAAATTCGCGATTAAAATTATAAAAAAAACTCTATGGATGCTTGATGGTGGGCAATGCCACAGCTTTTACTTGCACAGATCAAAAGCCCCGCACTGTGCTTGCATCGGGTTTATATTTCCCCCGGCTGTCCCCCCACCTTGCAACAGTGACAACTTGCATCGAAATTTTTACTGAGCTACGCGTTAAAAATATGGCGACGACTGCTTTCGTTTGTTATATTTTTAAATTATTTTGCGTTTTAGTACTCAGAAAAGCTTCTGGTTTGACAAAAGCTTTTTTTTGACAGTTCGTGTAATTTTTGTGCGCGAGTGCGTTGTTTTTATTTAGTTTATTTAATTGTTTTGAATTTCGGTTTGTTTTTACGTGTTTCGTGTTAATAGATTGTTTATTATGGTGAGTATGTTACTCTTATAAACATAAGTTATATGTTTAGTTTTGTTTTATATGTTATATTTTATGTTATGTGTTACTTTCAGTTTTTATGTTCTGGTTTGTTTACATTTATTTTTAAATGTTTGTTATGTTGCTATTAGTGTTCTTGTTTATATGTTTATCATGTTATTATCTTTTGGTTCATATCAATCAATTATTTATGTTTTTATTTCTTTTTATTTTTAGTCTGCATCATCGCACTATAGGAATTCGAGTTGACTTATGGTAGCCGACTCCAGGTTATGTTTATGTAATTTCTTTTATTATTTTCTTTAATTAATTCTTTTTTATTCTTTTTAGCATTTTTAATTGGATGAATAAATGTTTCGGACCGAAACATTCTCCCCTCTCTTTGATGCGTCGCATCAAACATATAAAATAACATGCGGATGTTCCAGATGTATATATATATATATAGTTTTATTTTTTATTATAATTCTTCTTTCATTAGCTTACTTCATTTTGTCTTAATACTATTTTCAAATTATCTTATTCCTTTTTTTATTTTTTTTATTAACTTGTTCTAATTCATTTTATCTTAACATTATCTTATAAACTACTATAATTCAATTGTTACTCTGTGATGCTGTTAGTATATTATTTTAAATTTCACGTTAAGGGTTTGTTTTTATTGTTTTACAATTAATTTAATTTGGTTTTTGATTTGATCTCGGTATATCCTTGCCAAACTAATTTGTTGTTCCTGATTTTCACGACCACCTTGTGAGTGTCTCCGAGGAACACGGTGTACCGCTTACGTGTTGATTCCCGTATATGTTTAAATGGGATGGAATTGTACTGCCGGTATGTGATGTCGAAATACTTTCCTTCCCTCGTCGGAATTGTATACATTTTATTGTCCAGTCCGCTAGTTGGCTTCGCTTCTACTGGTGGTGGACGACGTTGGAATCTACTCTGAGCCGACGTACCTGGAATAGCCTCGTGTGGGGGTGGAGGCACTACGTCTCGCGCTTGCACCTTTCTTTTTCGTATTGCCGGTCCTGCATTTTGTATTGGATGAGACTTCTTGCGTGGCGGGGGCGATGACTCTTGAAGAGATCTCTTTTGGGGCGATGATCCTTTTTCTTGGATAGCTCCTTTTCGTTCTGCTGATGAACCTTCCAGCTTGAGATCCCTGCCTGGAGTCCTTGGGATGGTACCTTGCGCTGGTACCGGCGACAATTCTCGAACTTGATTGTCCCTTCCTGGAGTTCGTGCGATGGTGCCTCGGTGTGGTAATGGCGACAACTCTTGGAATTGGATGTCTCTTCCTGGCGTGCGTGGGATGGCGCCTAAGTGTGCTGCTGGTGATGACTCAAGCGTCGGCATGTCTCTCCTAGGAGTGCGAGGACTGGTATCTCGAGGTGCCACTGGCGATAAATCTCGCAGGTCGAGGTTCTTCCCGGGAGTTGTTGGGATGTCGCCTATTTCAGGAAGGAATAAGTCCACTTCCCAGTCTTCCAGTGGAGGAACATCCTTCAGCATTTCGTCGATCTGTGGGTCCCCAAATGGCCACAGTTCTAGGACGTCATCAAGGCCTTCGCTCAGCGGTTGTTGAGACTCCATTATAATTTATAACTCTGTAAATCTAAAATATCACAATTAATTTTAGGTAATTTTTAGGTTTGGACTTCACATTTCAGACGGACACATACACATATTTCCTGTCCCCTTCATGCAGGTAACGGACATATTTTGCTAATGGGACGTTTAATGCGTGTGGTCTTATATTGCAGAGTAACTACTCTGATGTGTCCATCTTCTCCAGGGTGAACTTCTATTATTTTTCCTAATGGCCATTGCGCTGGAGGCCGGTTATCTTCGATCATAATGACCACTTGACCTACGTTTACATCTGGTTGCTTAGTGCGCCATTTTTGCCTTTGTTGCAGCTGTGATAAATACTCACTAGACCATCTTTTCCAAAATTACTGCAACGTTTGTTGTATATATTTCCACCTGTCTACATAGCTGTGGGTTTGTTGAAGTTCTGGATCTAAAATCCTTGCATTGCGTAATCTGCCTCCTTCTCTTATGGTTCCACCTGCTGCAAGAAATGGGGTTAATTTAATCAATTGGCTGTTCCCTTGTAGTGTTTCTCCTCGGTGGAACCGATTATACTCAGATGGAAACATGTACCTTTGCACTAGTCGAATTACCCGTGCTCTGGCATCATTTATTTCTTCTGAAGTTACCTGTGCACTGTCCATTTTCTTATGTGGAATCCACCTCCTCTCAATAGGTTTATGAGCTCATTTTGTATTTCCAATGCTTCCTCGATGGTATCTGCACCAGTCAGGACATCGTCTACATAAAAATCAGAGAAGGCTACCTTGGATGCCTTTGGATATTTTTCTTTATCATCTGTCGCAAGTCGTTGAAGAGTCTTGATTGCTAAGTACGGTGCTGAAGTGGTACCAAACGTCACTGTATTCAGTTGATATTCCTGGATGGGCTCGCAGCTATGTTCCCTCCACAATATAGTTTGATACTTTCTATCTTCTGGGTCGAGAAGGATCATCCTGTACATCTTCTCGATGTCTGCTGTCAACGCATACTTATGTTTCCTCCAATTGGACAGGGTGGCATATAATTTCGGTTGTAAAGTTGGACCAGTCAACATTTGTTCATTTAGGCTTCGCCCATTTGATGACCTGGCCGATGCATCGAAAACCACTCTGACCTTGGTTGTTGTGCTCTCTTTAAATACTGCATGATGCGGCATATAGTATGCCCGTTCTTCTTTGGTCGTTACTGCATTCATATGTCCCATGGTGATATATTCCTTAAGACATTCCGCATAGGGTGACTGTATGTCTGGCCTTTGAATCAGCTTCTTTTCCAACTGCTTAAATCTTGAAGCTGCCTGCGCCTTGCTTTCTCCTAACTCTGGAGGCGTGCCTCCTCTAAATGGTAACTTTACTTGGTACGACCCATTGGACAAACGTTTTGTAGTCCTTTCGTAAAATAGTTCACACTCCTTTTCTTCACTTGTCATCTTCCTTTCTTCTGACACTTCTTCCCATTCCCAGAATTTCCTTATTTGTTGACTAAGTATGTTTAAATCATTACCTTCTGAAAGTGTGAACCCTGAAAAACTTGTGTTCTGGGCTGGTGCTGTTGCTACCTCTCCAAGTAATATCCATCCCAGGCTAGTCTTCTGAGCGGTTGGTGATTGGTAATGTCCCTTGCGTATTCCATTCTCAATGATGTTCGCGTACACTTTTACACCAAGAAGAATGTCGATTCGTCCTTGGTCAGTGAACTTTGGGTCTGCTAGTTCCAATCCATCGATGTAAGACCAGTCCTGCCATTTGGATCGTTTCGGTGGGCATATGTTCGTTATGGCCTTGACGACATATGCTTGTACGGCCGTTTCATAATTAGAGCGTGTAGTGGCTGCTAACGTAAAACAGGCAATCTTTCTAGATGATGCTACCTTTATAGAACCCAACCCGTTTATCTGCATCGTGGTTGGTATTGTTTCTGGCTGTAACGTTTGGAATGCTGCTTCGGTCAAAAATGAACTTTGGGACCCCGGATCGATCACTGCTCGCAGGGTTATACTGTTGCCCTTGTTGTTCCTCACCTTCACTAAAGCTGTAGCTAGCATACTTTGCGTTGCACTTTCATTATAATTACACGTCGTCACTTCAAGTTGCTGCGTTTCGTTGGCCATTTCACCTTTAATATCCTCATGGAGTAACGAGTGGTGTCCCTTTCCACATTTGTAACATTTATTACTGCTGGGACATACTCTGCTGTGATGCGGTCGCAGGCATCTATAGCATAGTCTGGATTTACTCGTCAGATTACGTCTTTCGGCTATGTCCATTCCTTGGAATTTCTCGCATTGTTGTAAGGAATGCGTTTCCTTGCACACCGGACAGGTTTTGTTCGATTGGCATGGACTGCCATGATGACTTCCTATGCAGTCAAAACAGAGTTTGTTTTCTTTTATTAATCTGCTCCTTTGAGCAGGAGATTTTCGTTGCAGGTACCTACAATACTGCGGCTGATGGTTCCCCTTGCACAAAGGACAACCTTTGTTTTCGCTTACATAGCAGTTTGTGGTACGGTTGCGCACTCTCTCTAAACCTTTGTACTGTGTTGTGGGCTTGTGTGTATTGACATCCTTTATTGCTTCCAAAGTTCTGTATCTCTCCTCAAGGAACTTGGTAAAATCTCCTAATGACGGCATCTCATCTGATTTGGATATCAATTCTTCCCACTGGCTTCTTGTTTTGTCTGGCAATCTGTGCGATGTTACGAAGACAACAATATCGTCCCACTCAGATATGTTCACCTTTAACACCTGAAGGGCATGTCGAATGCGCTGTAAATCATCTGCCATCGTTCGTAAATCTTTGTGCGATTCATGCGCGAGCTTGGGTTGATAGAATAGTCGTTTTAACTGGGCGTATATCAGCAATCTTCTCTTATTATAACGTTTGCACAATAAGTCCCAGGCAGCCATATAATTCGCGGAGGTCATATCGAATGCGTCGAGATCCCCACGTGCCTCTCCCGTAAGGCTACCTTTCAAGTAGTGCAACTTGTCCACAGGCGTTAAACGAGCATTATTATGTATTAACGATGAAAACCTGTCATGAAACGCTTGCCATGCCGTATATTGCCCGTCAAATTTTGGAATTTCCACCGTCGGCAGCTTCAAAGGAATACTTTGCTGATTTGGCAATTCATTTGATGCAGACGTAGATGCTTGTTGTAGTGCACTTGATGCCAATGCATCTTGCAGCTCTCCGAAGAACACTGAATACGCTTCATCAAATTCTCTGTATCTAGTGCCCTCTGCATATGCGGCTAAAGCGGCTTGAGTTTTTTCATCCTTGATGCTGGTTATGTCCGCGGCCCCTAATTGCAGATGGTTCTCATTGAAATTTCTCCAGATGTTTCTGATTATTTCCAGCCTCCCGTTGATATAACCTGCAGTTCGACGGTGTTTCGACGTTTTATTATAATTTGCAACTGTCTGGTCTAGTTGGGCTTTTAGCGTGGTCTGTTGTAGCAATACGTCCTTCATTTTTCACGTTTAGTTATTAACATATATAAAAACAAACAACCAACAACAAAAATATTTGGATATTCAACGTCAAATTTCAATCAAATTAACTAATAATAAACAATAAAGTAATTTATCTGCAACCAGATCCGGCTCGAAGGACCAATGTAACGGTGTCACGTGACCGTTGCTGAAAACAATGTGGATCAGGTTCTTTTTTTAATTAAAAAAAGTTGGTTCGATTTAAATTACTTTATTGCTTATTATTTTCTCTTTTAAATATTGTATAAATTCTATAAATTCTAAATCCTTAATTTTTATATATATACTCGTATATATATATATATATTTATTTATCCAAATATTTTAGTTTGGGCCAATTCCCTGGTTAGTTTTTTATTATTCTTTCAGAAAATAATTATTTAACCTGAGGCAAATGCACTCAAGGAAAAAATAATAAATTTTCCTTATTAACTTATCTATACAATTTCTCAATTGGATAGATAAGTTACTTCAAAAATTTTTTTTATTAAATTTCAAAAATTTTAAAAAATTCGTTTTTTAAACACTCGACCTATTCTATCCTAAAGCCTAGTATGCAGTTTGAGCGAAAATTTGCTTTGTCTTTTGGGCGTTTAAAATCTCCACGAAAAATAGTCGTGGAGAATAGTGTAGATTAGAAATTGGAGACATTTCGTAAGTGACAGCTCTCAAAAACACCAGAGATTTTATTTTGTTTGTTACTTTTTGGCAAACATGGATATAATTAACGATGACATTATGGATGAAATTATAATTGAAGCATCAATCGTTTTGCACAATTTAATAACTAAGCCAATTAAAAAGCCTGCTTTAAGCAGGGTTAATCCATATTTGAAGGAGCGTAAACGTAAGGGCAGGTTTAGCTCAGATGTAAGTATTTATAAATAAACATAGGGAGTAATTTCTAGTTTATAATACAATAAATTGCAGTTTTCAGACATGATAGCTGAAACAAAAATATTTCATGAAAATTTCCATATGAGTGTAGAGGACTTTGAAAATTTATTTCAATTGGTGCAGCCATATTTGTTGCCAAAAAAACATACAAGGCCAGATGATGAAATAACAACGAAAGAAAAACTAGCCGTAGTAATTGAGTATGGTTTTAATCGTTATATATCATATAACAGCAATCATAAAACAAATTATTCTTACTCCGCAGATATTTTGCCTCAGGATCACTCCAAAGGCATATTGCTTCTATTTATAGGATAAGTAAACAACATTTGGGTAAAATAATTGACGACGTTTGCGACGCTATATACTTAGCACTAAAATGTACCTTGCCAGCTTTAAATGAAACGTCCTATATAGCTACGTCAAACGAATTCAATTCAAAGTGGAACTTCCCCAATTGTATCGGGGCAATTGATGGCAAACATGTTGCTATAAAAGCACCCAACAATTCTGGAAGTTTGTTTTATAACTACAAGGTGATCATTTTATTATAGTCGAATAATGACGTGAGGGATAATATTTTCAGGGACATTACAGCATTGTACTAATGGGTGTTGCTGATGCATGCTATAAGTTCATTTATCTGGATGTAGGTGCTTATGGCAGCGAAGGTGACGCCAACGTGTTTAGAGCAACAAAGTTCGGCCAGGGTGTGCTGCAAGATAATTTACCTTTTCCAGAAGACGCAACAGTTAATGGTACAAAAATACCATATGTTTTTGTTGCAGATGATGCTTTCCCTCTTTGCAAAAGGATAATAAAACCGTACGCAGGAAGAAAGGGGAACAAGTTGACGGATGAGCAACGCATTTTCAATTACAGGTTGAGCAGAGCTAGGCGCTGTGTCGAAAATTCATTCGGGATTTTATGCACGAAATGGTTATGTTTGCGAAGAACAATGTTTTGCTCGGCAGATAGAGCACAGAAAATTATTATGGCTTGCTGTCTCCTTCATAACTATTTGCTGAAGATAAATAAGGAGAACTATTGTCCTGAAAATTATGCAGATTATTTTGATGTGGACGGGAAACTAGTTGAAGGGGAATGGAGGCGTTTCCTAAGTGCTGACACACTACTTTCAGGGTCTATGACGCATTTTCGAGGCCGCCACACTAGTAAAGGAAAGTTAATTCGAGAACAGTTGAACCAATACTTCAATTCAACAGTTGGTTCCTTGGAGTGGCAAAGACAGGCTGTATTTATAGACTCTTAGGGACAAGTTAATACATTTTTGTTATTGCAGTTCTTTAACTCATCATTTTACTGTAAAATAAATTTATATTTTTTTTATTTTAATTCGTTTTTACATAAAGGAAAATTAATTCAAAAACAGTTGAACCAATACTTCTATTCAACAGTATTTAATATTGTTACATTTTCAAGTAAAGTGCACGCCACTATTATAATAGGAAATACTATGTCGCCAGCTCTAACATAACATATTGCACTAGAGAATAAGTCCATATTACATATTAATCATCTGAGTTGTTAATACTCATCATTTTACTGTAAATTAAATTTACAATTTTTACATTTAATTCTTCCACAGCTTCATCCGGAAGCTTCTGTAACATTCTGTCTATGCTCGCCAGCATAGTATAGTGTTTTAAATTTGTATGGCCAACGCTTTGTTGCCGTAAGCTAACTAATTTTTCTATAGAGTCTGCTAATTTTGCTGCGCTTTCTCCGGCTTTCTCTCTTCCTTTTCTGCTGCCTGTACTACTCTAATAATGGGGAAAATGAGCTATTCAGTTTGTTTATAAAGCAAGAGAATTTCACTACTTACATAGGAATAGTTGGAACAGTCTCGAAGCACTTGTTCGTTAGTTTCAGAAAAACTTTGGGTACTATTTACGGTGCTGGTTGAAATCGTCCTGAAATCGCAAAATAAATTAGCCCTATTTTTACTCGAGAATCCTCTTATTACCTTCTTTTCGTTGCTACATCTGGTAAGAACGACAAATCTTCGGCGAATTCCCAGCAATGGGCATCATCTTCTAAAGACGGCTCTAATATTAATTCTTCGAAGGCACTTCCAGATTTTCGCTGTTTGGCTACTTTTGCCCGATATCGTCTCCCATCTCGAAGCGAGCTCCAAATAGCTTTGCAGTCCTCAACTAAAAAATGCGGAACATATTTCTAACATTTATTAAAATTTTTATTAAACTAAAATAATACCTGGCCTATTCAACTTTAACGAAATTTCCCTCCAAGCTTTAGAAATGGCATTGCAGTTGAAATGATTCTCATTTTGTAGATTCCATATTTCCTCGTGCTCCTTTACGGAAGCCGCTAATAATTTCTTTTCAGTGGTTGTAAACGAGGCCTTCTTCTTTTTACATGATTGTTTTTTTTTATTACTGCTGACTGTATTAACAGAATTCTCCTTATAAGTTTCCGAGTCCTTTTGTCCGAAATTTATCAGCTCCATATTATACGTATCAAAAACTTCATCATCCAGATATTCAACCTCCATATTTGAGAAAAGGAGTACCGATCTTGAGTGAAATGGTATGACAGACTCTCGAGGAAATGTCAAAATTTTCGTATAGAAAAATGCCCGGTCATATATTTGCTACGAAAAATAGTCTCCACTGCGCACAACACCACCTGTGGGTGGTGGCTGGGAATTCAATTTTTTTCGACGAAGCTGCGTACCAGCTCACGAAATCGGAGATGAAAATTTCGGTAGCAATTTTCGCTGGCATTTTTTTTACATAAGTTTTGTATAGGAAACGGAATTTTCGCTTGAACTGCATACTTGGCTTAACAAAGAGAAGACGGTGAATACTCGCCTTCTATATAACCCTACTCTATACGATGTGGGCAACGCCACTGCAAATTCGCGATTAAAATTATAAAAAAAAACTCTATGGATGCTTGATGGTGGGCAATGCCACAGCTTTTACTTGCACAGATCAAAAGCCCCGCACTGTGCTTGCATCGGGTTTATATTTCCCCCGGCTGTCCCCCCACCTTGCAACAGTGACAACTTGCATCGAAATTTTTACTGAGCTACGCGTTAAAAATATGGCGACGACTGCTTTCGTTTGTTATATTTTTAAATTATTTTGCGTTTTAGTACTCAGAAAAGCTTCTGGTTTGACAAAAGCTTTTTTTTGACAGTTCGTGTAATTTTTGTGCGCGAGTGCGTTGTTTTTATTTAGTTTATTTAATTGTTTTGAATTTCGGTTTGTTTTTACGTGTTTCGTGTTAATAGATTGTTTATTATGGTGAGTATGTTACTCTTATAAACATAAGTTATATGTTTAGTTTTGTTTTATATGTTATATTTTATGTTATGTGTTACTTTCAGTTTTTATGTTCTGGTTTGTTTACATTTATTTTTAAATGTTTGTTATGTTGCTATTAGTGTTCTTGTTTATATGTTTATCATGTTATTATCTTTTGGTTCATATCAATCAATTATTTATGTTTTTATTTCTTTTTATTTTTAGTCTGCATCATCGCACTATAGGAATTCGAGTTGACTTATGGTAGCCGACTCCAGGTTATGTTTATGTAATTTCTTTTATTATTTTCTTTAATTAATTCTTTTTTATTCTTTTTAGCATTTTTAATTGGATGAATAAATGTTTCGGACCGAAACAGTAATGACCACAATGACAATAATGAAAACTATTGATTGAAGTTAAGGTTAATACATTTCAACACCCCCTCTCAAGCAACAGTTTTTCATAAAATAGTTAATTCAATTATTATTATTATTCAATAAATTCTTATTTGATATTCCAAGACTTTGTATACATTTCTGCAACTTGGTAGCCGTAAGAGCTTTCGTTAATACATCCGCTGGCATTAATTCTGTTGGCATATATCGTAACTCCACCTCGCCTCTTGTTACCATATCCTTGATGTAGTTGTACCTTATGTCAATATGTTTCGTTCGGTTGTGAAAACTTGCGTTTTTGGCAATCATCTGTGCCCCTTGGTTATCGTTGTGTATTACTATTGGGTATTCGGCGTATCCTAGTTCCTTTATGAAACCTTGAAGGTATGCTGCTTCCTTCGCTGCATCTGACAATGAGATGTACTCAGCTTCGGTGCTTGATAAGGCAACTGTACGTTGCTTCCTTGAGGACCACGTTATTGCACTATCGGCCATTATGAACGAAAAACCTGTGAAGGATCTACGATCGTCCAGAGATGCGCCCCAGTCAGCATCTGCGTAACCAACCAGCTTCTTTTTAGTCTGTTTGAATAATAATACGTGGTCCACCGTACCCTTTAGGTAGCGTAACACTCTTTTCGCTGCTATCCTATGTTTCCTAGAATGACAGGTATTGAATTGACTTAAAAAACTTACCGAAAATGATATGTCAGGGCGAGTCGATACTGCGAAGTACATAAGTGACCCGATCAAATTTTGATAAGGAAAATTTGATTCTTCTTCTTCTTCGTTTTCTTCATCTTCATCGTTTCCCCGATGTAGCTTAATGCCTTGGTCCAATGGCGTAGTCGTTGGTTTACAATTTTCCATACCGAATCTTTTTAAAATCTCCCTGGTATACTTTGATTGAGACATGGTTATTTGTTTATTGTCATCACTTTGTCTAAATTCAATTCCTAAACAGTGATGAATTCGCCCAAGATCCTTCATCTCAAATTTACGCTTCAACTTCTCTTTTATTTGGTTTATTAGTGATACATTATTAGAAGAGATCACTATATCGTCAACGTATATGGCTATTACAGCGGTATCTTCAGCTTGACGTAACAGATAAACACACGGATCAAAGTTACTCCTTTTCATTCCGAATTCTTCTAATACGCGGGTCAATTTCTTATACCACTCTCGTCCCGATTGACGTAGTCCATATAATGATTTCTTCAAAAGACACACTTTCGGTTTGTTTTCATTTAGTTGTGATATCCACGATTTCGCTATGTTTTTGTCCTTATTGTTCATCTTTGGAGATTTAATAATTTCTTCCAAATTTTCTTTTAAATATTCCGGGACCTCCATGAAAATTTCCTCTTGCAATTCTCCGTTTAAGTAAGCTGTCGTCACGTCCATCTGATGAACTTCCCATTCTCTTTCTACTGCTGTAGCAATAATAAGTCGAAGTGAACTCAATCGCACGACTGGTGCATAAGTTTCATGGTAATTTACACCTTGTATTTGACTATATCCTCTCGCTACCAATCGCGCCTTTCTACGTTGTACTTTCCCTTGGGCATCATATTTTGTGGAAAACACTAGCTTACAGCTAACTACCTTTTGGTTTAATTTCCTATCTACAATTTTCCATGTCTCGTTTCTTACATGAGACATATATTCTTCTTTAAGCGCTTCCCTCCATTCGTAAGAGTTATTACTTTCCACTGCTTCTTGTAATGTAGAAGGATTTTCAATACCCATCACTAAACCCGCACATTCGTAAGTTGGTGATTGTTGAGGGGATTCGTAATTATCTTCCTCCGAATCATCTGATACTTCGGCATCAACATTTGGATTTTCCTTTGGTTGAGGGGTTATACTTCTTCGTTTATGATGATGATCCTTGGGTTTGAAGACAGATGATAAACTTTCCTGGGTCTTCCTAATTTTCCAGTGCGTAATAATTTCGGTCTACCTCTTTTCCTTATACCTAATGTTTCTGTTGTACGAGTATTTTCTTGGCTGGCAATATCTTCTTTCTTTAATTTATCCCTGTTGTGTAGGGTGATTTCAAGATTAGTCTTTATATTCCCATTTTGGTTATGACAATTGTTTTTCCCTGAGCGATTTTCTGTTTGTGTATCTTGATCACTCATGTTTTCAGCGGCAAATTCCTCAAATTTTTCTGCAAACACATAATTGTGACCAAACTTAACATCATTACTAATTATTATTTTATGTTTTGCTGGACACCAAAGACGGTATGCCTTGGATTCCTTTGAGTAACCGACAAAGATGCATTCGACTGACTTCGATTCAAATTTTCCCTTGTTTGAGGATTTATCTAAAACGAAAGCTTTAGTGCCAAATATATTAAAGTGACTAACCCTTGGTATCTTCCCAGTCCACAGCTGATGAGGTGTATTTCCCTTTAGTGATTGCGTTATACACCTATTTTTTAGGTAATTTGCAGTATTAATGGCTTCTGCCCATAAAGCCGGAGGGGCATTTGCTTGTAGCAACATGCTCCGCGCCGCTTCCAGTAAAGTACGGTTTTTTCTCTCCGCAATACCGTTCTGTTCCGGCGTATGAGGTCCAGTTAGTCTTCTTTGTATTCCATGGTTCTTCAAGTATTCATCGAAGGTGTTATTTTTGTACTCAAGGCCATTATCTGTCTGTAGGAATTTTATTTTCTTCCCTGTGTAGTTTTCCGCAAATAATTTATATTCTTTAAAAGTTGCAAACACGTCACTCTTCTTGTTTATCATGAATACTTCACACCATCTTGATTTGTCATCGATAAACGTCACAAAGTACCTTGCACCCCCGAGGGAAGCAACTCTCATCGGGCCGCAGACGTCACTATGTACGATCTCTAAAAGTTCACTGGTTCTTATGTCTGCTTGGATAGTGGGATCGTGCGTGTTTTGCCTTGATACAGATTTCACATAGTGGCGCCTTTTCATTAAGATTAAGGTCCATACCAATTACCTTTCGTTTTCTAGCCATTTTTATGAGATCAGGTATGTTTACGTGTCCAAACTTTTGGTGCCACTTTTCAACCGAGGATTCAACAGGTGCTATGTTAGCTGACATTTCATGCGTATCAGCTCTGAGGAAATATAAATCTCCTCTTCTATCTGCAATAGCCATAGTTTCTCCATTCTCTTTTCTTATTTCAGCACCCTTCCGAGTAAATTCTACCCGTAGCCCTTTATCGGTGATTTTTGCCACTGACAATAGCCGCGTTCCATTGGGAGATTTTTTCTACTCCCGAGTACATGGCCAATGGAACGCGATTTTTAATATAAGAAGTATACAAGGGTATAATAAAACAATTTATTTTATCTTATCGTATTATATCTATCAATATTATCCATTTTATAATTTTTTTAATTCCACTGTTATTTATTTTATTCACTTTAAACTGTTACTTGTTTTGTTTACTTTAAAAATGCACCATATAATAATTTATCTGACAGTTTATTTTACTGAAAAAACAAAAAGCCATCTACTTTTAAGTAGCCAAAGCTTGAAAACCTGGCGGAAATTTTATGCGTTTCTACTAGGAGTGAAATCCCCCAAAACAAGAGCAGGGGTAGTTGGAGGTCCTCGGGAGTACGCCGGAGTAGCAAATATCGTCCAATGGAACGCACGTAATAAGTTTGTGCGTAGTTCAGGGACATACATTACTTTTTCCAGTTTTACCTTTCTCATGTTGTTCTCACTATCTAGCTGCATTTTAAGATTTCCTATCCCTTGTATACTTGTAATTTCACCATTTGCAAATTTTAGTTTTTTTCTTTATCTTACTCATATTGTCAAAAATATTTGCGTTTGCTGTCATGTGCGACGTACATCCACTGTCTAGGCACCAGCTTCTATCATCATGTTTGTCACCAAGTGAACTCTTTAATACTATCTCTTCCTTGGATTCTATACATGCTTTTGATGATTCAAATTTTCTAAATTTTTGACGTTCTTTCCAACACTCATTTGCCTTGTGTCCATATCGTCTGCAGTTATGACATTGGTACTTAAATTTCTTTGGTTTGAAGGGTTGCATTTACTTGTGGAGATTTATTTTCTTTCCAATGGACGTACATCGCATTCTGGCTGTCACCATCTTTCTCTTGTCGAGAGTCATATTCTTCGATTATTTTTATCTTCAATATTTCAGGTTTTGGTAATTGGTCGCGAGACTCGATAGCGCACCTAAAGTTTTCTAGACTCTCCGGGAGGCTATATAATAGCATTATTGACAGTAAATCATCATTAATGTCAATTTCCATATCCTTCAGCTTATCCACTGCATCAAAAAAGTCTGAGATATGTTTGCGTGCATCTTGACCATCTATCATCTTATGTAAGATTAGCTTCTTTAATAAAGACGCTTTTCTAGCTGGACCTTTGGATTGGTAAATTTCTCGCAATTTTAACCAAACTTCATGGGCTGTTTCGCAGTTCTTTATTTGCTTCAATTCAGTTGGATTTATGACTAATATTAGGTCTGCTCTTGCTTTTCTGTCTGCAGCTACCCAATGTTTTACATCCGCTTCATTTTCGAGATTTCCAGCGATCTGCTTCGGTTTTTGCATTTCGCCGTTTACATACCCCCAAGTTTCATTTTTTATTAAGAGCGCCTCCACTTGTAACTTCCATGTGTCGTAATTATCCTTTCCAAGTGGTTCAATCCTCGTAGTTATGTTGCTCATGATTTATTTATGGTTATAATTTAACTTAAAATAAATTTTAATACCTTTCGCAGTGGGAGATCCCTGGGCCCATAACCTGTTTTATTTTAATAATTATGATGTATTACATTTCGATCTAATACAGGTTATGTTCACAATATGGAAGAAGGAAGTATAATATAAATGCAAGTGTTCTCAACATTAAAAAGCAAAGAAAAAATATAAAGTAATGACCACAATGACAATAATGAAAACTATTGATTGAAGTTAAGGTTAATACATTTCAACACGTTCTTTAGACCGAAGGGTAGCCTTGTGAACTCATATTTTCCGTTGTTCACAAAAAAGGTTGTCTTTTCGAAATCTGAGTCCTTAAGTGGAATCTGATGAAAGCCGCTTTTGAGGTCGATCACCGAAAACCATTTACTTTGTCCTAGTTGAGCTAGAACTTCGTTTATTTCGGGAGTAGGATATTTATCCGCGATCGTAATGGTGTTTAATTTGCGGTAGTCTATCACCATTCTATATTTTTTCTCGCCGGATGAGTCAGCTTTTTTTGGTACTATCCATATAGGACTTCATTTAGAAGTTGTTTCACTTGCTTCTCAACTTCGTCCTTTAGGGACATCGGTAGGGATAGAATTTTGAATATACCGGAGTTTCTGAGGTTGTCCGGATTTCTCCCTTTATGACTGTAGTAAAAGTCAATTTATCATTATGTTCAGTGAAAAGATTCGGAAATTGCTGTACCAAATCGTTAATTTTGTCTGCTTGCTGTTCGCTCATATGTTCAGTTCTGATATCTATTTGGTTTACTGCCGTGTAGGCTCGTTGTTTTATCCTAATTATATCTTTCTTTCGGATAATCATGAAGCTTTCTTTTGTGTGTATTATTGCGGACAGGTCTTTTAAACTATCTGTTGTGTAATGGACTGGGATCGGGAAGCGCGTTTTATTACTTTGTTTCTTCCCTTCGTTGATTAACCTTTATATGTAAAACCACAATTTTCGGCTACTTTAACTTCAAAGAAGACTTTAATCATTACAAATTTACTTTTAATGTACAATATTCAATTAGTAGACACAATAGTCTTGGATTTTATATATACTTGATGACAATATTGTTTGTAGTACTGTCTGCTACGGCTCGGTTCTGACGAATGTTCTCGTTTCTAGCTGTGATGGTCCAGCGGATTCTTCTCCTCGATTGTTGTGAAGTTAGTTACAATTATTTGGGCACTTTTTACACGTTGTTTTGTGTAGTATTTCCTGTCAGCAAACTTGGCGATTTCGAACATTTTGCCCCATCTTGAAACTATGTTTCGAAATGTAGACTCGATCTTGATGTGACATATCGCTGCTGCTATCACTGTTGTCCTTCTTGGTCTTCATCGACGTGGTTTTATGATGATGGATAGAGGATATGAAACAAAGGAAAATTCAATCAGCAGTAAGGCGTTGCATGGTAATACAATTTTGTATAAGAGGACGTACACAACACATAAGATGTTAAAGATCATATAATTTAATTCAAAGTGCTTATAACTAGATAAATTGTTATTCTTTGTCTACTTCATTTAATTGGTGGATTCCGTAGGCAGCAAACAGACCGTCGTAATTGGACGTTTGCATTCGCCATTTTTTGTTCTTATTGTTACCACCCGTATTATGTTATCATCTCCAGGGTGTACTTCTTTGATTCTACCAAGTGCCCATTGATTTGAGGGAAGATTTTCTGACTTTATTAGAACAAGATCTCCGACCTTTACATTCGGTGAGTTTGAGCCATTTAGGCCGTTGCTGAAGCCTGGATAGGTATCCGGAGCTCCACGACCGCCAGAAGTCCTGCTTAAGCCGTTGAAGCAAATTCCATCTATTCAGGGTGTTGAGTTTACATTGGGTGAAGTCCTCTTCCGGAGGTGCTAACAGCGCGTCGCCTATTAAAAAATGGCCAGGGGTAAGCGTTCTTGTATCAGTGATATTGTCTGTAAGTGGGCAGAGCGGGCGTGAATTAAGGCACGCTTCAATCTGCGAAAGGAGAGTTGTCATTTCCTCGTAGGTAAGGGGCACATTTCCAACAATGCGTTTCAAATGAAATTTCACCGACTTAACCCTGGCTTCCCATAAGCCGCCAAAATGGGAGATGCGGGGGGTATGAAGTGCCAACGTATGCCCTGAGCACTTATGGTGAGAGCAGTTTGACGACTGGCCTCTTGGATAGCGATTTTGAGATCGTTGTCAAGTTGGTTGTGAGCTCCAACAAAGGTAGTTCCGCAATCTGAGTAAATATCTCGACACAGGCCCCGACGAGCCACGAATTTATTGAAAGCAGCGAGAAACGCCTTTGTTGTGAGGTCACTCACGAGTTCTAAGTGGATCGCCTTTGTGCAGAGGCACACAAAAACTACTATATAACCCTTGTGAGTCCGACATCCTCGTGTATGCGATAAGCGCAGATGAATCGGGCCAGCATAATCAACTCCGACGTGTGTAAACGGGCGACTTACCTTGACGCGGGCGGATGGTAATGAGCCCATTAGCTGCTCTTGCACCTTACAGACATTTTTGAAACAGGGAATACACTGATGTAAGAGTTTCTTAATGGTCTTACGAGCGTTGATGATCCAGACGGTCTTACGGAGTAGGGTCATAGTGAGTGTGAGTCCTCCGTGTAAGCATAGAATGTGAGCATTTCTAATGAATAAGTGGGTAAGATGGCTATCCGGATGTAGAATAACGGGATGTCGTTCATTATAAGGTAGATCTGAGTGAGCCAGTCGACCTCCTACTCGTAAAAGTCCTGAACTGTCCAGAAAAGGAGCAAGGCTCATCAGTTTGCTTGATTTGTTCAAAGCTTTTCCTTTTGTCAAACACGCTATGTCTTCGGAGTAGAATCGATTTTGTTCATGCTTTATCCAGAAGAATTTAGCCTCATTATATTGAAACGGGGTGATAATTGGGTTTTGGAGACCCGAGCTCTGTCTTCGACACCATAGCGCCGCACAGTTCTAGTCTAGGGAGGGTGATCGATTTCACTGGGGCTAATTTCGTCTTTGCACTGATAATATTGACTTGTACCCTGCCGTTTATTTCTGAACGGATGTAAAGCACCGCACTGTACGCACGCTCCGACGCGTCGCAAAATCCATGTAACTGTACGAGACTTTCAGGGCTGACTCCCACGAAACGTGGAATAGACACTTCCTTGAGATGAGCTAGTAGATCTAGGAATTCTAACCATCTCGTTGAAATCTCTTCGGGGACTGGTTCGTCACTGTCTAGGCCTCTTTGCCATAGGGTTTGTAGGAGAATTTTGGATGTAATGATCACTAGCGACAACAGTCCTAAGGGGTCGTAGATTCTAGCGACTGTGGAGAGGATTGTCCTCTTTGTGAACGGTGTTTGGATCGATATGGGTTGCACGACATACTTGAAGCAGTCGTCGCCTGGTAGCCAATATAGACCCAATGTTTTTACAACGTAGTCCTTGTTAAGAAGAACTGACAAGGAAGAGGTGCGCTGGTCTTCTTGTATATCTACCAAGACTTCTGTATGGTTTGACGCCCATTTTCGCAGTTCAAACCTTCCACGTTTTAGCAGTAGATCGATCTGTCTTCGGGCTTCAGCTGCCTCTGATAATGTATTTCCTCCTGAAAAGAGATCATCGACGTAGAAGTCGCGCATCGTGCCCTTCATCCCTTGCCAATTGATGGAGCACGCGAATAGCGAGATATGGTGCGCTTGAGACGCCAAAGGTGACGGTAGTGAGGCGATAATCTTCGAAGGAATTCATGGTGTCGTTACTCCAGATTATTCTCTGGTAATCACTGTCGGAAGGGTCGACAAGAATCTGCCGATACATCCTCGCAATGTCGGCAGTGAACACGTACTTATGTTGCCGCCATTCAAACAGCGGTAGAGCAATGTCACGCTGCAGAGCAGGGCCGGAAAGTAGCCGGTCATTTAAAGAGCGACCATTTGATGATTTTGCACTTGCATCAAAGACAACCCTAGTCTTTGTTGTCAAACTCTCGGCTTTCTGTACAGCATGATGGGGCAAGTAGAATACGTTATCACTGGGTTGAGATATTTTTTGTCTTGCAATCTTTTCCATATGACCGTCTTTGATATACTCCTCAATGCATTCTTGATACTCTTTGCATAGTAAGGGATCTCTAGTGAAGCGATTTTGCAAGGAATGAAATCTTTTAATGGCGTTTTCGCGCGAGGTCCCAAACTTGACTTCTGTTTGAAGCATGGGTTTGAATGGGAGTTTCACAATGTATCTGCCTTCGGGAGTGCGGGAATAGGTTTCTGTAAAAAGTTTCTCGCACAAGACATCTTCCTCTGATGTCTTCCTGGGACTGTCAACCTCTTCTATTTCCCAAAAACGCCGCAACATATCACACTCGTTCTTGACTTGAGAACACAGACTGATAACACCGGCCAACGACTGGCAACTTGATGCAGAGTCGGGATCATCGGAATTGTATTCTCCAAGTAATATCCACCCGAAGGAGGTTTTTTGAGCTACAGGAGATCCGGATATGCTATGCCTTAGACCATCTTGCACTATTTTTCCGTAGACCTCTGCCCCAAGGATGAGATCAATCTTCCCGGGGCGATCCCAAGTGGGATCTGCTAAAGTTAAATGAGTTAAATGACTCCACTGTGAGAGGGGTATCTTCCTTGGAGGTAGGAGGTCGGTGAGGGAGTTGACGATTACGGCTGTGATTTGTAGTTGTGGAGTTTTTTGGAAGTGAGGTTGAATTGTTAAGTTAGCTATTTTTTGGGATTTCGCTGTGAGGGTATTCCCGACCCCGAACACCCGCACTGAAGCGTGGCGAGGAACTAAACGCAGCATTTGCGCTACCTTAGTAGCCATGAACGTGGCCTGTGAACCAGGATCGACGACAGCGCGTAGTACACGGGTTTCTCTGCTCGCCAGTGTCTTTATCAGAACTGTAGCCAGCAAAACATCATTGTTTTCACACGAGAGGAAAGACGTTACCCTAGACGGGGTAGAAACGTGTGGTTCCGATTCGGGTTCTACGAGCCTTTTATCTTGGTCGGAATTAGTAGGTTTTCCGGGGTCTTGCATATGAAGGAGGGTGTTGTGCCGTTGCCTACATACGGTACACGTGCTTTCGCTTTGGCAATTCCCGATCACATGGCTTGATGCTAAGCAATTGCGGCATAAAGATTTGGAGGACACAAATCTACTTCTCTCCTCTCCGTTCATTTTTCTGAACTTGAAGCAATTTCGCAAAGAATGAGAATTTCGTTTACAGAGGGAACACACTGTTCGGGTAGCATGAAAAGCATAGGATTTAGATCCGGTCCCTTTAGGAGCCCTGCGTGATTCAGTCTTCAGCAAGTTGGAGGGTTGAATGGCTTCCAGCGTTCTGAATCTTGCCTCAAAGAATTCCTGGAGCTTTGAATATTCGAGGAGGGACGTTGATGTACCCTGCATCTGTTCCCATAATTGCCGGGTCTCATGCGGGAGCCTTTCAACGATTAGATAGTTAATGATGGGATGCCAAGTTTCAGTTTTGACCTTTAATGTTTTGAGCGTTGCGAGGCATGTTTTAGTGCGATCAATCAGCTGGCGAATGACACGGGGATTTTCTACCTGCACATGAGGTTGTGAAAGAAGAGCTCTCAACGTGCTATTTATCAGAACTCTCGGGTTGTGATATCTTGTGCATAAAAGATCCCAGGCGATAGAATAGTTGTCCTCGGTGATGCTAAGATGTCGTATTACCCTTTCGGCTTCATCTACAAGGCTTGTCTTGAGATAATGCATTTTTTGAACAAGGGGTACACGTGCATTCGAATGGACAACTGAATTGAACATGTCATGGAACGCTAGCCATGAGGAGTAATCACCCCCAAATTTTGGGATCGTTACGTGTGGTAGCTTAATATCACGATGTATATCGGTATTTTGGTCTGAATTGATCGGAAATGAAACATCCTTTACTTGGGTGTGGCTAGACGCTTCAGACATTTGGGAAGGAGTTGACGTCAGTTCATTTATAATATCATTAAGATTTCCCTTATGCTCGAAGTAGCTCTCACTAAATTGATCCTGCACCACGCCATCGAAGTACGGATCAGATCTTTCTTCCTTGGAACTGGACCTTTTAATGAATCTATCGTTTTCTGTAAATTGTTGATATAACTCATCAAGGACTTCAATGCGACCTTGCACGTGGCCCACCTTCTTAAGCCTTTCCTTTGGAGACTTTCTGAGGTTTGTTCCGAACTTGGTTAATTCATCCAGTAACGCCGTCTGTTCTTTTATTTTTGATTTTACTAATGAGGAATTGAATTTAACCGTGAGATGAAAGGCACGACACTATTTTCGAATTAGAATTGTCTAAATGTCTGAAAGAACCGACGCCCGATATTTGTCTTTGCCTTCTTTCGTTCACCAAAGTGAATTAAGAACTTCAAATTCAACTGCAAACAAATACAATTGTAACTCAGAAAGAATAAAGTTGAAGTTAAGCTTTCGAATTCATAAAATTCACACACGGTGTCATAAAGAGCAAACCTAAACAATCTTTAACTTCCTTTGTCTACCAAAGAAAATTAAGAACTTCAAATTCAACTGCAAACAAATATAATTGTAACTCAGAAAGAATAAAGTTGAAGTTAAGCTTTCGATTCATAAAATTCACACACGGTGTCATAAAGGGCAAACCTAAACAATCTTTAACTTCCTTTGTCTACCAAAGAAAATTAAGAACTTCAAATTCAACTGCAAACAAATATAATTGTAACTCAGAAAGAATAAAGTTGAAGTTGGGCTTTCATTAATTCATAAATGAAAGACAAAAAAAAGACTAATTTCGAACTAATATAAAATTGTCGTAGAGAACCGAACACATATAAGGCTTCAGTTATATTTGCGGTATTACACTTTAAAAAGAAAATAACAACAAAAAACAAAGGATAATGAAGTTAAACAATGGCGCACTTGATGTAATTTTATTACGGAACTTCAATGAGGCACTTATTAAATCAAAGAATGTGAACCGTACTATTTTTAACCGTTGTACCGGGACTTATACAAGAAATAAAGAATACGATTAGATTTTATTCCGCGTGCTACCTTCTGAATTCACTTAATCATTTTATTTTTCTAATATTATAATGTTGTTAATATTTTTAACAAGCATTTGGAATGATCCTTATTTGACGTCTAACACCTTTATTATTATTATTATTATTTTTTTATAAATGTTGAAACGTGTACTTGTTAATGAGAATAAAACAAAGCATGCAACTCCTTACGTACCTTTAAACCCGGGATTCGGCTCGAAGGACCAATTCGATGGGTCTTACGAAAAAGATATTGTTTCAAAATGTTGGTGAAAAAGATATTGTTTCAATTTATTGCTGAAAAAGATATTGTTTCGGTTTCTCGGTGAAGAACATATTGTTTCGTTTTCTGACTGCAAAAAATATCAGCCAGAATCGGATCGGGAAGCACGTTTTATTACTTTGTTTCTTCTTCCCTTCGTTGATTAACCTTTATATGTAAAACCACAATTTTCGGCTACTTTAACTTCAAAGAAAACTTTAATCATTACAAATTTACTTTTAATGTACAATATTCAATTAGTAGACACAATAGTCTTGG
This sequence comes from Thereva unica, assembly GCA_949987705.1. Classification (NCBI taxonomy): domain Eukaryota; kingdom Metazoa; phylum Arthropoda; class Insecta; order Diptera; family Therevidae; genus Thereva; species Thereva unica. Next base: position 62,056,332 of record OX465282.1, read on the forward strand.
ATTTTATATATACTTGATGACAATATTGTTTGTAGTACTGTCTGCTACGGCTCGGTTCTGACGAATGTTCTCGTTTCTAGCTGTGATGGTCCAGCGAATTCTTCTCCTCGATTGTTGTGAAGTTAGTTACAATTATTTGGGCACTTTTTACACGTTGTTTTGTGTAGTATTTCCTGTCAGCAAACTTGGCGATTTCGAACACTATCATTGCCTAGGATGGCGTGAAATGATTTGAGAGAAGGTAGTATAAAGAATTTTAATTTTAATGTTTCCACCTATGGAGTTCGCGTAGAATGGCTGTACATTCGGCATGGGATTTGGAGTCAAGTTTTCTTGCATATAATTTTTATTGGAACCGGTATCTATCAGAATATTTAATATCTGTCCGCTCTTCGTTCTGCATTCGAAGAGCTATTTATTCTAAAAAATGGATATCTGGAAATCAGAGATCTCCTGTGGTTCGATTGGGTTTTCCTCATAGGTTTCTGTGTAATCCGTAAAAGATTGCTCATAATTATTGACTTCCGAGTCTCGCAATTGCTCGTAGCTGTCAATCTCTTGGGGTTCTGTATGAAAGTTTCGTTGATACTTATTGGGCATGTTAATTTTCTGAGATTCTGCTGGAGGTCTTTTTCCATACATGTGGTTTTGCGATGATCTATTCATATAATCGATTCTTTTTGTTTGGATGGTTTGATCAATATCCATTGGTTCAGGCCTTGGTGGTGGTTTGTTTGCAACTGGTCGTGGAGGAGTAAATGAATTAAATTGGCCACGATTATATTGCAGATTCCGATTGAATGCTGGTTGTTTGTAGAAATTTTGGTATACAGGCTGGGGTATGTGTGCTAGGTTGGGATAGATTTGGGGTTTTCCTCCTTTCCTGGGGTTTGGTCTATTGTGGTTTGGTATATTTTTACGAGGAGGTAACGGTAGTATGACCTGATTATGGGCCGCGCGAGATGGACCTTGATGTGAAATGGCATATCGAGTTCTACAATTTTGGTTTTCCAATTTAAGACAGAAGTGTAGTGCTTGAGGTAAACTTTCCAAGAAGTCTTGGAAGATCGCCTCTTAAACCTCTGACAAAAGTGTCGAGGGCTTTATCCCTATACGTCTAGGTGAGCAAATTAAAGGACTCGTTGCTAATGTCCATGCAACCTATCTTATTCAGAATAAGCGATAAATGAGCGTACACCTCATGGTAGAATTCTTGTACGGTGCTGTTCCTCTGAATCAGAGAAGACATTTGATATTCAAGTGTGGATAAATGACGTTTATCTGCATAATGCATCGTGAGACATCGAGCTATGGATTTCCAATCTAATGGATTATTATAGGATTCTAACACTACGTCGGCTTGTCCAATAATTTTGTTACGAATCACGTTTAGTATACCGAAATATTTGTGGGTTCCTTTGATACTTTCATAAAGTTGTAGAATTCGATCTACACTTTTTTTCCAGAAGTTGAATTCTTCAGGTAAACCAGTGAAGCCTTTTAGACATCGAACAACATCTGGTATTTTATCTAATTCGCCTAAATTTGCGCGAAATTGGGGGTAAATAGTTTGATCTGTTCCCATAAATTGATCGACATCTGGGTTTATTAAAGATTGAATTATTCGTCGTCCTACGCTTTGAAAAACGCGGTTAAAAACTCCGGTTATGTATTTATCTAGGGACTCGTTTGCGACAACTCCACCAGCGATGATCGTGGGTGGTTTAGATGCTTGAGATGGTTGAGGCTGGGGATTTGGATTTTGTTCTGCCGTATTCAGAACCTGGGGCCGAATTAGATTATTTGGGTCGGCCATTTTCTTGCGCTTCAACTCAAGGCGAGAGATTTTAAATTATTTTAAAAACGTTACTTGATTAAGGCTTGGTTATTTTTACGTAAAAACTTTTATACACTTTTACCGGTGATTTATATCGCGAGTTAAAAAAATGAACTAGTTCGCGAAAGAGGTAATAATTAATTCCCCCGATTTCTTTTTACTTTACTTCAGTTTAAATATCAGCAATTTTTATCACTTTATAGAGTAATTTTTTTCTTTAATTATCAGTAATTTTTTTCACTTTATAGAGTAATTTGTTCAATAATATAGAGGAAAAAAATAAAAATAGAATATAAGTTAATAAATTTTAAATTATTAAAATTAAAAAAATACTTTGAGACCAAGATCTGTCTTTATTAACGATTGAAGTAGAACTGATGTCGTACCAAAATGCTTAGGGCCGGCTAACTTACTTTGCGATAATATCGCATGACATAAAATTGTTTAGTCTCTAACAAGAGGTATTGCTTAAGAAATATTTTTCTTATATCAATTACAATAATTTCGTGAGAAATATTTTTGTGGTGTTAACTATTCCTCTTCTAGATGCGATTGTCCTTAATCGCTTAGAAGCTTAGAAGTAAGGTATGTTGTTGAAGTTGACTCATGGAACTAGAGATGTTGATGATCTTGTTTCGATTTCTGGTAATAGGGTGTCCAGGTGGTAGATCTCTTTCGGCTGCTCTATGGTTATCTTTGTGCTGCTGCGTTTACAGGTTTTATAGGTGAGTGCCCCTAGAAGAAGGCCTAAGATAATGATGAGACCAAATGCGCTGAATTGATAAGTTGTTGCTTCAGATTGTATTGATTGAATCCATTTTGTATTATTTATATGGAGCTCGTTCATCATTTCCAGCGATAAAAACTCCCTATGCTCTTTTCCCTCGGGGGTTGGTTGCAGAACTGCTTATGTAGCGCCGTCCTTTGGGTTACTGGCACTACAAGGGATTGGGCGTATTGGCCAATGGCGTAGGTCACCAACCCCTGTTATGGTTTTAAGTAATCCGTCTTTTACTAAACAAATTAGACCACCTTTACTTTCTCACTTATGTTTTTATTATTTATTTATTTAATCTTGACTTATTATTTTAATTAATAAAAATCTTATTTTTTTCATAACATTTAATTAAAAAAAATACATAACAAATATTGCTATCAACACCCTTGCAGTTGGGTCTCAACTACCATTTCTTCGGTCCTTCCTAAAACAGCAGACCTCCGGTTCTTCATATGTTATTACCCCACCAATTTCAATATTTTGGTTTGGGGGTTGACCGGAAGATTTTCCGGTCGATCCAAATTATACGTAGAGCTTTCCCCTGTTATGGGAAAAGCTCATGCTACACGCGTAAACGTAACAGTTCTCATGAAAAGAGGGGAAGCGTCGATCACCTATGCGATCGAGAAATTGGAGGGAATAGAAAATGTGCACGAAGCATTCATGGCACGTTGGAGGAATTGGCCGGGTCATCATTTATTGATCACGGCCAAAGGTTGCACTTTGGAATGTTTGTGCATTGCCCGTGTGATAGATTTTTGGCGGAAACTCGTATTGAGTTTCCAGACCGTCTTTCCTGTGGAACTGCTGGCGAACTTGGAGACTTGTGCGCATTCTAGGAATGGCACTTGCAGTTGTATGATGCTTTTCTTTCAGCACAGAAAAAGGGTAACGAAAGGTAATGAGAGAAAGAAATGGGCCTGCTCATTACACTGGTAAGATTTGCAGGTTGAATACTTCTCGCGACATGAAGGATCTTCCAGCAATAGTTACGCTGATATTATGGAACTTGACCAGAAAGGACCCATTAAGCTTCTGCGGTATTGATTCTACGGTAAGAGTCCCATTGAAATTATTAAGCAGGATTATTCCTGGTGAGATTTCTTCTATTGTGGGAATGTGTTGGCTATTGATGGTATTACAGGTAGCTTTTTCGCTCTTAAGAATATTTGGTACGCATGAATCATTTGACAAATTAATAATATTTTTTAAATTACAAATTGATATAAAATTAAAATATTTACAGGCTGTTCTTACCCCCAATATTTCGTTCTCATATTTTAAAATGTTTTCATAAAATATTTCGGTTGCTACATTATTTCTTTTGATAGGTTTTAAAATTAAATTTTGATAGATTTTTTATCTGTTATCGGTATGTTAACAATATATAAAATTGAAGTGGAATTACTTATGACTTTAACTTCAGAAAAATTTAATGCTTCTTCTATTGTGGAGAAAACGAAATTTTCTTCATTTAAGGTTCTTACTGCTAATTTTATTTCCTGTTTTGATCGACGAATTTATTATGCCTAATTTAGCCCAGTGAATGGCCTTATTGATATTTTCCAATTCTTCTTTTAATAGCTTTATTTTATACTAGCATAAAACCCGCGTGCCTTGCAACGCCTTTAAATAAAAACTGTTTATTATGTGCAATGGTTTCCTTAAAAAAAAAAAACAAACAAAAAAGTCAGCCGTCATTATCCCTAAAAGGGTTTATTATAGTGCATTTTTTTAATAAATATGGTAAACAAATTGCTGCGTATATCACCTCTGCTCAACAAATCTGCAAGTTTTGAAGCAGAGATTGGCATGTTTATGTCCCCCATTTCACTGCGTTAGGGGATGAATTTCGCAAAATTGCTTCTTAGTGAATGTCCACGTCATTATAGAGATGCACTGTCAAAATTAAAGCCCTTCAGCTCCAGCGGTTTGGGTTAACCCCATTTAACCCCCTTAGGGGATAAATTTCAAAAAATCGCTCCTAAGTGGATGTCCACGTCATTATAGGGATGCACGGTCAAAATTAAAGCCCTTCAGCTTCAGCGGTGTGGGTTAACCCCATTTCACCCACTTAGGGGATGAATTTCGAAAAATCGCTTCTTAGTGGATGTCCACGTCATTAAAGGGATGCAATGTCAAAATTTCAGCCCTATAGCTCCAGCGGTTTGGGTAAACCCTATTTCACCCCCTTAGGGGATGAATTTCGGAAAATCGCTTTATAGTGGATGTCCACGCCATTATAGGGATGCACTGTCAAAATTTCAGCTTTATAGCTCCAGCGGTTTGGGTAAACCCCATTTCACTCCTTTAGGGGATGAATTTCGAAAAATCGCTTTTTTGTGGATGTCCACATCATTATAGGGATGCACTGTCAAAATTTCAGCTTTATAGCTCCAGCGGTTTGGGTAAACCCCATTTCAGTCCTTTAGGGGATGAATTTCGAAAAATCGCTTTAATAGTGGAAGACCACGCCATTATAATAATGCACTATCAAAATTACAGCCCTATAGCTCCAGCGGTTTGGGTTAACCCCATTTAACCCCCTTAGGGGATAAATTTCAAAAAATCGCTCCTAAGTGGATGTCCACGTCATTATAGGGATGCACGGTCAAAATAAAAGCCCTTCAGCTTCAGCGGTGTGGGTTAACCCCATTTCACCCACTTAGGGGATGAATTTCGAAAAATCGCTTCTTAGTGGATGTCCACGTCATTAAAGGGATGCAATGTCAAAATTTCAGCCCTATAGCTCCAGCGGTTTGGGTAAACCCTATTTCACCCCCTTAGGGGATGAATTTCGAAAAATCGCTTTATAGTGGATGTTCACGCCATTATAGGGATGCACTGTCAAAATTTCAGCCCTATAGCTATAGCGTTTTGGAAAAACCCCATTTCACCCCCTTAGGGGATGAATTTCGAAAAATCGCTTTAATAGTGGAAGACCACGCCATTATAATAATGCACTGTCAAAATTACAGCCCTATAGCTCCAGCGGTTTGGGTAAACCCCATTTCACTCCCTTAGGGGATGAATTTCGAAAAATCGCTTTAATAGTGGAAGACCACGCCATTATAATAATGCACTCTCAAAATTACAGCCCTATAGCTCTAGCGGTTTGGGTAAACCCCATTTCACTCCCTTAGGGGATGAATTTCGAAAAATCGCTTTAATAGTGGAAGACTTCGACATTATAATAATGCACTGTCAAAATTACAGCCCTATAGCTCCAGCGGTTTGGGTAAACCCCATTTCACCCCCTTAGGAGATGAATTTCGAAAAATCGCTTTATAGTGGATGTCCACGCCATTATAGGGATGTACTGTCAAAATTTCAGCCCTATATCTATAGCGGTTTGGAAAAACCCCATTTCACCCCCTTAGGGGATGAATTTCGAAAAATCGCTTTTTAGTGGATGTCCACGTCATTAAAGGGATGCACTGTCAAAATTTCAGCCCTATAGCTCCAGCGGTTTTGAGTTGACCCTATTTCACCCCCTTAGGGGATGAATTTCGAAAAATCGCTAGGGATGCACTGTCAAAAATTTCAGCCCTTTAGCTCTAGCGGTTTAGGTTGTGCGTTGTCTTTCAGTCAGTTACTTTTTATACAATAGAAAAAAAGTAAAGAAAATAAATCCCCTTACAACTTATTGAACCCCATTTCACCCCCTTCAACCCTTTTTTCTCCAAAAAAAATAGCCTATGTCCGTCTCCAAGGTCTAAACTATGTCTGTTGCAAATTTGATCAAAATCGGTCCAGCGGTTTAGGCGTGAAAGCGTAACATACATACAGACAGACAGACAGACAGGCAGACAGAGTTACTTTCGCATTTATAATATTAGTAAAGATAAGGATTGAAGACTTAATATTATGTCATTATTAGTATGATCTTGTTCTGCAAATACTTTAATAATTTTATTACTTATCATCGTAATGTTATTCATTCTTTCTTCATAATAGGTTATTTATAATTACTTGGTTGTTATTATTTTTTAAAAGGTTTGACATTTTTTCCTCAATCGTAACGAGGTCTTCATGATCAGGGCTACCCGCGATCCATTTCCACGCGCTTGCAATGAAATTAAGGGATCTTTTTAAATGGCGTGGTTTAAGATTACTGATTAATCCTTGAATTTGGTCAAGCTCATGTGATAAGAAAGGGAAGAGAGTTTGTTGTTTATTTCGGTTGGCATTAAGAATTGGATAGATCTCAGTTATGCATTTTTCGTATTCGTCTAATCGATCACGTGTACTAGTTTAAAGTCCCCTGTCTGAATTTTCGTTTGTCCTGTGTGAATAGCTACCAGTTGTGAATTAGAGAAATCTAGTATTTGTATTTCTCCTGTTGTGAGACAGAAGAAGCACCTGTAACGAAATTACATAATATTATTTGTAACTTAATTCCTTATGTTGCTTTTATGAACTGTTTTGCCTGATTTTGTTATAATTGTGGTATGTTTATTTATTTTTACTGTTTCTTTTCGATATCTAATTGTTAGCTTTGTGCCGATTCTTTTATTATGTTTCACGTAAATAGTGTCTCCAGGAGAATGTTGTTTGATGGGAGTTCTTTTTTTATTATGATATTTATGTCCCTTTCTTGTTTGCGTGTTAATCTTTCGATATTGCTTTTTCGTACTTTTTCGAATTGTTCTGGGTGTATGTTTGGTATACCGCCTAAGTAAAGCTCAACAGGTTTCTTTCCTGTCGTGGAATGGATAGTGAAATTGTATTCGTTAAGGGCCCGTTCTAGGAGTTCTTCAAAAGGGCGGGGAGGTCCGTCTGCTTTCAAACATCTCACAATTTTTACTAAAGTGGAATGGAAGCGTTCTTCTTGTCCGTTAATTTCACTTTTATATGGAGATGTTGTAAAGACTTTAATATGGAGGTCATCTACGAGTATAGAGGTTATGGAGGCTGAATTAAATGCTTTCTCGTTGTCAATGACAACTGCGTGTGGGATACAGAAACAGAATAAAATGTCAAGTAAGGGCCTTCTCAGGTGCTCGACTGATCGCGATTCTACTACTTTCGCTAGTTTTTTGATTATTCGGGTGTCGTTCGTATTTGTTTTCTTTACAAACGATGCATCTCTTGACCAAATTTGATGTTTTCGATGCCATTTTTGGAAATTAGTATTTTTGCAAAATTTGTAGTCTATTTTCGTAGGCGTTTCTATGGGCTCTTTATGTTCGGTAAGTATTATCTCTTCCTGGTGTATTTCGTTTTCGATATCCTCGACAGTTGTTTGCGTAAAGCGTATTTTGTAGTTTTTGAAATGGGTAGGATAGATTTCCTGAATTTTTCCCATGATTGGTTCGGTTGTTAAGAGACCGTTTACCATATTAGGGTTGAGGTATCTTTTGAATATGTCGTTAAGGTCTGTTTCTGAGTAATTTTGTTGTACATATTACAATATGTCTGGTGTATCCAGAGAAAAGAGGCTTAATTTGGTAACTGCTTTCGTAGGGTTTTTTTAAAATAACATTTTCTTTGCGCGTTTTCGAGAAAATGTCATTTAAAAAACCCCCTACAAAAAAGTACATATTACCACAAATTTTAAGCCCTGTATCAGAAACCAATGAAATTTTATTATAATATAAAATTAAATAAGAATAAACATACCTTGCTTGATCAACGACATAATACACTTCCACAGATTTTATCTTAATGTTTTTATATCACGCATAAACTGGCATTCCTTTTTCGCAGAAGTATTATTTTCCCTAAACTATGAACTTTATGCTCATGCGCTCGATGACTAATAGCAGTCAGTGACTTAATATTTTTACACGTGATCTGATTCATTATTGCAACTACGATGATACAATTTTTTTGAAAAATATCCACATTTTGAAATTTGAGTTTTGAGCAGAACCTTCTACGATCGAGCCCCACTGTGCGTCGTTTTGTTGTCTTCGTAGGTAAGTATCTGTCAACGATTTAACTACCTTAAAAATGCTGCATAAGCAGTTTCGTTAAGGATTTTAGGATTCGGGGCTTCAAGTTACATTCTTAAAGAAGTTATGATGTTCAAGATTACAATAAAAGGAAATATTTTGTTTAGACTTAAGAGTAGGAGTTTCGATGTGAGTTTATGAAAATGCAAAGTTTCAATTAAGGAAAATGTTTCTGGGTACTTATGAGCAAGAAATATAAATTGAAAAAATATATACATGCCATTTTGCAGGGCTTTACTACACCATGGTCATTAAGAGGCGTATGTTTACAAGAGTAGCCAAAAAGAATAATCTTTCGGTAATGAAGTTTTTGCTTTCTTTAATTTTATATACATTTCTTTCCTCCTGAATATTCGACCATCGTGAACAGAGTTGGACTCTCCACAGTAGATATTAAAATTTTGTTGTTGTCTTGGAAATCCTTATGTATTTTTTATAAAATTTTGACAATAACCTATATAGTATGGACGTGATATTTTATGTCATCTCTAGCAAATAATTAAAATGAGAATATTATCTACAAGGCTGACGATGAATACATTATTGAATTCGAACGAACTATTGAATTCGACTTTTGAACTAGATTTGATATTGACTTTCTGGATAAACAATCGACATGTATATTCTCTTTTGCTTTTCTGTGTTGAATCCTATAATTGAATTCTTTAAGAAAACATGCGTATCTTTAAAGTCCATCTGATGTCATCGCTGGAATTTTTGAGTGCTCGTGAAATATTCGAGTGGGTTATTGTCGGTAATTAGGGTGAATCCCGACTAGAATTTCTTGTTTCGGTCCGGATGAGGCTAGCCTAATTTGACTGTTAGGCCCAAATGTTGAAACCTAATAAGGCCCAGAAGAAAAGTGTAACGCTTTTCATCTATTACCGCCGAACTAGAAAATCCTTATGAGGGCCATATCAGGCAAAAATGGATAGGGCCAAATGCGTATCTATCGTTTATTATGTAAGGCGTGCCCCAAAAAAGCCTCACGGTATTTTCAATGGATAATAAGGGTGTACATTTATTTAAAATTAAGACAAAGAACAAATATCGATTATTTGTATTTTTCTTCTATATTTATTACTCTAACCCATACATAAATAATGAAAAGAAATTTTTCTTTAATAAATTATAAAATAATATTAGACGCACAATTGTTAGAATAATTATAATAACGAATTAATTTTAGTGATAATAAATAATTGATTAATGAATAAGTTTGATTGAAGATAGAACAATATAATAAATAATTAGAGAAAATATAATTGTTTAAATTCGATTATTTCTCTTTGGGTGAATGTTAAGTTGAAGAACTTTCTGATGGTGGTACATTTTCTCGATTTAGTTGACGATTTTGAACGCTCGGCACGACCGCCGTCCCAGTCCTTGCTATTATGTAGAACAGTAGATATAGCAGTTTTGATTTCATCTACTTCGAGTGGTCTATCTTTTGATTTTGATAGCCTTGTTGTCAATACTTCTGCAAATAATATTATTTGTTAAACTTGTTTGAAATAAAAAAAAGTGTGACGTTGTTTATACCTGTGATAACATCATAAAGGGATGTTTTGTCAAAAACTATGTCTTTAGTTTTAGTTGCTTTCTTTGGAGTGATCTGTGTAGCAACATCTCGTGATAAAAAAATCGCAGAATCTCGCCAACATTATTAGAAAGTTTGTGTTTTTTATTGATAATTCGAGACACTATCTTCGCCTATAAAATCAAAATTTTTTATGAATATTTATTGCATTCAATGTTCTTTATAGAAATAATTAAATAAAAAAAATACTTACTATTTTTTGTCGGAGCTCTAAGTTTGTTTTTATTTTTGAATCAAATGACTTAAACTCTTCTTTACTTTGACAAGGAAAATCTGTAGTTTCATCCTCATCGAAAATATCCATTATTTATTGTTGAACTCCCCATTATTTTGATTTGATTTTCTTCGATATTTTTCAAAGAAATTTTAATTTCAATCACTTGACCTGGTAGTTGCCCAACTTGTTTTGATAATGATTTGTTTTGTTTCAATAATGATTGGTTTTGTTTCAATAATAGTTGGTATTGTTTTAACAATATGGTAAAAGGATCATCTGTTGAGAAATTCATATTAATTAGCATTTTAAATTACAGACAATTTTTTTGGACTTACAATAAAGAGTCCATTTTTTACTATTATTTACCTTGTTCACAAGAATAATTTGATGAATCGGTTTCACTAAAATCTGTAGCGTTATCTTGCATTTTTTCAGGTTCTGGTGACGCTTTTTGATTTTCAAATAATGAATCTACTGGATCTTTAAAAGTATTTTCGAGAATGTTCAGGGGCTTAGATGGTCCTGCAACCTTCTCATGATGATCATCATCTTCGTCACTTTCCGAGTTGTCAATAATTTTTGTACTTTTTTTTTGGGTTGAATTTTTTCATCTTCAGATTCGCTTATATCACTTTCAGAGCTGATTTCATTTAACGTTTGTATTGAACGTTATCATAACCTGTTAAAGTTATTATTTTATTAAAATGAGTGATAAGTCCACTTGTCAGTTATAATATAATTTATTGACAATTCATTTCTAACTAAAGTGAAACAAAAACTACACGATTCTTTCGGATAACTATTTAACAATAAAAAACAAAAGCGAACGAGCTAAAACGCGTCCGGCCTCCATGATACTTGAGAAGAAGAAGACTGAGAGAAAAAATAAGAAGATAGAAGGCCTTGAAAATTGTTCCCTTCAACACTTCCCCTCAATTTTCAGGTTCCGCCACTTTCATTTCAGATCTCAGAGCCTTAAATCTTTCAGCGGATAGAACCTTTGTGCATATATCTGCAACTTGATTTTCACCTGGTACATGTTGAACATAGATTTCTCCTCGTTGGAATTTTTCCCTCACAAAATAATATCGAATTTCAATATGTTTAGATCTCTTATGAAACTCAGGGTTGTGTATAAGTTTGATAGCACTGGCATTATCAATGTACAAAGTTGGCTTCCACTGTTTTCCATATATTTCTTCCACAAGCCTTCCTAGCCAAATTGCCTGCTTGGCTCCTTCACCTGGTACATGTTGAACATAGATTTCTCCTCGTTGGAATTTTTCCCTCACAAAATAATATCGAATTTCAATATGTTTAGATCTCTTATGAAACTCAGGGTTGTGTATAAGTTTGATAGCACTGGCATTATCAATGTACAAAGTTGGCTTCCACTGTTTTCCATATATTTCTTCCAGAAGCCTTCCTAGCCAAATTGCCTGCTTGGCTCCTTCACTAGCTGCTACGAATTCGGCTTGAGTCGTCGATAGAGTTACTGATTTTTGTTTTTGGCTTGACCAAGTTATTGTTGCACTACCATGCATTGCAACAATCCCTGAGGTTGATCTTCTGTTCTTGATGAAGAAATATTGCACCATTCTTTTTCTGCTCTATTTGAATCCCAAGAAACGAATTTAATTCCCCTGATGTAGCTTTGAACACGGAACCGAGTATGCCGGTTTCGACATACAAAAATTAAATTATGTAAAGAGTTAAGATTGAACTTTATTTAAAGTTACTTTCTTCAGAATACAATGTGAGGGAACTTGCGATTGACTACCGGACCGTGACTTGTTGAGAACCTGTTGAAGACTGATCTGCCAGACTCTGGATGGCCGTCTCATCCGCATTCATTGATCGTTCCGATCGTTCCGTACCGGACATAATGTTTTCCATTTCGAATTATTTGAATTTGAATTTGGTTGTCGGTCGCTACATCATTCCCCCTCGATGAAAATTTTGTGCTTAATTGATAACAATATTATTCTTATGGACTAACAATGTATGGTATTTTTTTAACAATTTTTAATTCATTATAATTTCTATGAAGTTTAAGATTGATTTGACAATTGATACAATATATTTGTTAAATTTAGATAATTTTCATATTTTCTTTACTTGATATTAACTTTTGATTTTCATTAAATAATAATTTTTTTATTCTATTTTACTAAATTTTCAACATTTGTCTACTTAGGATTAGTAATTAATTTTTAATTGAATTTTAGCCTAAAATTGAACATTTTATTAAAGTAAAATTCTATTTAAACTTAATTGTTTTTATATGCTTCCCTTCTTGATGGATGATACTTCTGCGAAATAGCTGTTTTTTGTTACTTTTAGAGTTGTAAGCCCCATGTGCACGTGCGATGATGATTGCTGGTCGCCTCGTGTTTTATGAAATCCTTTCGAAATTTTTCAATCCTGCTTCTTTTGTTGGTTCTTTTGTTGCTGGATATTGGCCGGTACAAAATGTCCGCAAGAATTGTGTAATTTTTATTTTTGCTAAGTACTCCTCATTTGAGTATTTATATTGTGCCATTCAATGGCCTTTGTCACGTTCGACATTTTTTAATTTTAATGTTTGATCAGCTTTTGTCAACTTGCGATTGACTACCGGACTGTGACTTGTTGAGAACCTGTTGAAGACTGATCTGCCAGACTCTGGATGGCCGTCTCATCCGCATTCATTGATCGTTCCGATCGTTCCTTACCGGACATAATGTTTTCCATTTCGAATTATTTGAATTTGAATTTGGTTGTCGGTCTCTACACCGAGATGTTTCAAAAAATGTTCCACCAATTTTCCATCGCTGCCTGCAACTATACCGTCGTCAACATATATAGGTAGTAACCAGTAACCTTGAGTTTGCATCATTTTTAATAAACAGACACGGATCTGAGTTAGAGACTTTTAAACCGTAGTCGTTGAGGAATTTCTTAAATCGAGAATTCCAACACCTTGGTGACTGTTTAAGTCCATACAAGCTTCTAGTCAGTTTACATACTCTACCACTTCCGTCATTGTAGCATTCGGGTTGTTTTAGATAAACCTCCTCCATTATTTCTCCATACAAAAAAAGCTGTCTTTATGTCAAATTGCCGTAGCACCAACCTTTCCTTTGCAGCCACACTCAATACTGTTCTTATGGTGTCGAATCTAGCAACAGGGCTAAAAGTTTCATCGTAGTCTCTCCCGTATTTTTGTACATGTCCTCTGGCCACTAACATTGCCTTAAATTTGTCCACCGTTCCATCTGGTTTTCTTTTCACTTTCATCACCCATCTAGTGTCGATTAGTTTTTTATTTTCTGGAGCATCCACAAGTTTCCAAACTTCATTTTCTTCAAGAGATGCCATTTCTTCATCCATTGCTTTTTTCCATTCTTTTGCATTTGACGAGTTTAAGGCCTTTTCTACATTTTTAGGATCGTCTTCCGAATCATAATGAACTCCCATTAATACGTAGTCTTGAAGATATGATAGTTTACTTATTTGTCTTCTGTCTCTAAATCCATAGTTGATATTTTCGTCAACCATTTGTTCATTTTGGTGTTCACTTTCTGCATCTTCAAAAATTTCAGCACTCTCATCACTACGAGAACTATTACATTCCTCTTCACTTACAGGGGAACATTCGGGTGATTCATTGTGATCTTCAGTTACGTTATCGTTTCCTTTTAGTAAAACATATGTCGAGTTATTCGGAACAAACCTAACATCGCTACTCAGCATTATTTTTCGTGATTTTGCTTCATAAATCCGATATCCGTCTTTTTCTCCAGAATATCCTACAAAAATTCCTTTAATGCTTTTAGGTTCCCATTTTGTTCTTCTTTGTTTCAGAACATGAACATAGCAAATTTTTCCAAGTACTCTAAAATGATTTATATCTGGATACCATAACTCATATGGAGTTTTTCCTTTAACAGAAGTTGGACCAGTCCTATTTATGACATGAGTTGCGGTGTTTACTGCTTCTGCCCATAATTCTGTTTGAAGATTTTTATTATAGATCATTGCACGAGCGCTTTCAACTAACGTTCTGTTTTCTTTCTCTACCCCATCATTTTGTTCTGGAGTGTATGGCATTGATAGTCTCACATCAATACCTTGAGATTCAAGTATGTGTTTAACTTCTTTATTATCGAACTCCTTTCCACCGTCAGACAGGAACTGTTCAACGTTATGCCCTCGTTTTCGCACTTCAGCCAGGAAATATTTTAATTTTTCAGCAACTTCGGACTTTTGCGTCAAAAAATAAACGCGACGAAATCTTGAAAAGTCATCTTTAAAACATACGAAGTATTTTGATCCACCCACAGATGGAATTTCCATGGGACCGTTGACATCACCACTTATAATTACACCAGGCTCTAACCTTTCTTGTGTGGTAAGTTCTTCTGTGTTGTTTTCCATAAACACACCCTTCGCAGAATTCATTTTCTTTGTTAAGCTTTATACTCCTTTCCTTCAGCATTTTCCGAACGTGTTCCTTATTTCGGTGAGCAAATTTTTCGTGATAATATTGCAGACTTTCAGATGCTGAAACAGACAAAGCAGACACATTCTTTTTAGACATAATATAAACCATATTTAACACGATCAAACCGCCTCTTATTTTTCCAATTAAATAAACTTTTCCTTTTTTTAAACACAGTATTTCATTTTCCGCAATTTTCCAGTGATATCCTTTTTCCAAGGATCTTGATAATGAAAACAAATTTACACCAATTTTAGGCACATGCAACACATCTTTGAAACAGCTGATTATTTCTTCTCCATTTACATAAGATCTTACCTCAACTGTTCCTTGTCCAATTGCTTCTGTGCAGCTTTCATCAGCCAATTTTACATATTTAACTTCATCTAACTTTTTATATGTTGTAAAACTTGATTTATTGGACACCATGAGTAGTAGAGCTAGGCGGGTTCTGCGCCACCTAGGAGGTGGCCCCGTACCGGCCTAGGATTTGGGGGGGTCTGAAAGCTCTACATGTACGTGCACGAGGTGTTTTAGGTTTGTGTCTTGGATAAGGTGGCTTGAAAGCTCTTCATGTATGGGTATGAGGTGTGAAGGTGGCTTAGAGTTGGTGTGTGGAGATGGGTGAAAGCTCTTTATGTACGTGTACGAGATGTTTTGGGTTTGGGTTTTGGGTAAGGTGGTTTGAAAGCTGTTTATGGAGGTTGGGTGTCTTGGATGGGGTGGCTTGGAGTTGGTGGATGGAGATGGGTGGCCCAGAGCGTGTATGGGATTTGGTGTGGGACCGGGGTGGGATTTGGGGTGTGACTGAAAGCTGTGTTGTTGAGTGCAACCTGTGGGAAGCTAGTTGAATTTCGGTGTTGATTTGGTGCAGAGCTGGCATGGGATTTGAGGTGTGACTTAAAGCTCTGGATGTATGTTTCTTGGATAGGGTGGCGCAGAACCGGCATGGGATATGGCCCAGAGCTGGCATGGGATTTGGGGATGTGACTTAAGGCTCTGGATGTATGTTTGCGTGGCCCTGAACCGGCATGGGGTGGGAAGTTGGTGCGAGATGTGAGCGCCAGCTGTGGGAAGCTAGTTGAAGTAAGAATTAAATAAGCTCTTGAGGGATCGTTTGTAATGATCTTTGATTCAATTATTATGTATATTAAATCCATTGAAGGGGGAATGTTAGGTTAGTTTTCTTCCGGTTGCGGTGATGAACAGTTATAAGGATTCTACCAGATTGCTTGAGGAAAAGTGTGATAAAGGAAGCAAAGTAAAAGAATTAAAATATCAGCTGAATTCTCTATCAATTAAATCGAAGCAATCATCATCATCATCTGAGAGTAAAGATACTTCTTCATCCATAAGATATCAGCAGATAAAGGATAGGTAAATATGAGCATCCCAAAATTTCTCGAAGAATACTCTAGTATTCTGCTGGAGGAGCATAAGGAAAAAATAGAGAAACTCTACAGATATGTCCAAGAATATGAAAATGCTGGAAAAGTTTATTCTATACATGGAGCACATTACAAGAACTGCCCATGGTCGAACGATAAAACAACTTGTGGGCCAGATACGTGTGGATGCTGTTTCGTGGAGCGGTATAAACAGGCGGCTCAACGCCTAATAAATTTTTATGTGCGGATCACCAAAAGCAGCTGTAGAGAATGCAGAAAAGAGTTCGATTTACACTAACACCAGAAGTACACATCATGCATGTATGGGATTTCGCTTATAGAGCCAGCCGCCTGGGGCAATGGCATATAAGTGCCCTTGATAGATGCAGATTTCAACAGAGAGTCATCAATACAGGCAAAATCCTAGAGCCCATATTAAACCAACATCATCGTGAAAAAATATATAGCATAAGATTTGAAAATAAAACAAATTTGTTATAAAAAAAAAAATGTCTTTTTATTTAATTTATAATACATCATTAGCATTTATCCAAGAATTATGTTCTCGTGAGAACCCCAACCATTTAACATAAACTTTATCACCGCTCTTTTTCAATATTTTTTCAACTAGGTAGAGATCTGAATGTTTAACTTTCTGCAATTCCTTTTCATAGAATCCACCTTTAATGGGGTTGCCCTGGTAGTCCTCAAGTTGATATGTCGGTGGATTAGTCAGTTGAACCTTGGAGATTTTAAAGATTTCAGTTGTCCAGTTTGGTGTGTAGCCTTTTTCAAATAGATGTTTATATTTGCTTATGCGGACGCGGTCTCCTATTTTATATGCAGGTGAAGGGGCAATTTTGATGTGATTATAGGCTGTAGCAAGAAGTGGCTTTTCATTTGTCCTATTAACATCACAGGGACGCATTTTAATTGTTCGATGTTTTTTTGCATTGTATTGTGATAGCAGTTTTTTCATCATAGAAATCCATTTGTAGGATCCATTCATGCTAAATTCCTTCCACATCATGCTCTTTAAAGTTCGGTTGAATCTTTCCACTATTGGTGCCTTAAGCGATGTATATGTTGAGTAGTGGTTGATTTTATATTTGCTCATTAGCTTTTGAAAGTGAGAGTTGTAGAATTCCTTACCATCATCCGTTTGCAAATTGTTAGGTGTGCGCCCATCTTTAAATATTGATTGCATCGCTTCTGTGACTGCTGGACCGGTTTTTCTTTTAATTGGCATAGCCCAGGCATATTTAGAAAATGCATCAATTACAGTCAGTAACTAGCGGAATCCTTTGTTTACATGTTTATATGTATCCATTTCCACCAAGTCAGCCTGCCACAAATCATCCAGACCTTTAATGATAACTCTCCGCCTAGAAAAATTTCGACGAGCAGGTTTGTGAAACTCATTTACTACTTGCCTCTTACTCAGAGATGCCATTTTCAGCCTTCTTATTAATTATGTGTGAGAATATATAATTTTCGAACTTCGCAATTTCGCGATAAATGAACATCGTTAGATTCTCTACTGCTTTATCAATGCTTTCCCGTATTTCTTCGTCGACATAGTTTTTGGTTGCAGCGTCAGCATTTTCTTTTGGATCACCTAGGTTTTTGATTCTTTTCAAGGTAAGATCATAGTCACCATCTGATGTTAAATTGAAACCGTTTCCTTTTGGTCCAGCAGGACCGTCTTTTCCAGGAATTCCAGGTGGACCGCGATCACCCACTGCTCTAAATTGTTGCCGTTTAAAAGATCGACCAAACTTGTCAACGCTCATTTCCGAAATGTTAATAGTTCTATGTGGGTGGGAATATTTATACTATAATGTCAGCTTCCCGCAACTCCTCAATGATTGACACTATTTCATTACTATGGCTATTATTTCCAGCTTGCTGCGATGCTATCAATATTCGGAGCCTATCAACTAGCTCATTGGGGTCATCCCAATATATGTAATCGATATTTTTCTTTGGAATTTGCATTATTCCCGTTCCAGTATGAGGAGTGTGAATCAACTTTTTTATTATGTTTCTATATTTGAAGCTATTTGTTCCTTTTATTTGCTGGTTTTCCTTAAAATCACGTCTGTGGGTGCATGTATCATTTACAATTTTTTGATAATTGGACAAGTCTTCTTTTGAGTAGCCTCGAGGCTTTTTCATAAAAATTAATTCAGCTAGACCTTCAGTTATCTTGTACCGCTTGCCATCTATAAGAAAGTATTCTTTATCAACTTTTAATCTCGAATTACCAATATTCCACATATCGTTCTTATAGTACGCTCCATACGTTTTATCAATTCTCGTGCTATCATTTTCCAGTAGTTGTTTATATTTGTTTAGTATCTGGTCTGCAGACTCTAATTTTGGTTCTTTTGTAGGTGTGACAAACTGATCATCATCATCATCATCATCCTCAGAATAACTCATGCTCGGTGGCTCTAGCTTTAAGTATTTACGTGGTGGTGGTGTGTATGCTTCTTCATTGCCCTCTTGCTTAATTTCATCTTCTTCTTCTTTTGGTTCAAGTTTCACTGATGCTGCTGTTGTTGTGAGCTTTTTCAGCGTGTTGGTTATAGGTTTAAATGTTTCCTCTAATTGAGCTTCAGATTCAATTTTACCAGTCTTGAGAGCTTTATATTTTCTTCGTATAGCCTCACGAGTCTTTATAATATCTTTCATCAATTTTTCATTCATGTTGCTACACAGGTGGTTACAGCTACAATGATATACAGCTATGCTAATAAGCATTTATATAGATTCTGACAGGTCAGTCAACCAGACAGACCAGCCAGCCAGCCAGCCAGCCAGACAGACCAGCCAGACAGACCAGCCAGACAGACAGACCAGCTAGACAGACCAGCCAGACAGACCAGCCAGACAGACAGACCAGCCAGACAGACCAGCCAACCAGCCAGACAGACCAGCCAGACAGACCAGCCAACCAGCCAGACAGACCAGCCAACCAGCCAGACAGACCAGCCAGACAGACCAGCCAACCAGCCAGACAGACCAGCCAACCAGCCAGACAGACCAGCCAACCAGCCAGACAGACCAGCCAGACAGACCAGCCAACCAGCCAGACAGACCAGCCAACCAGCCAGACAGACCAGCCAGACAGACCAGCCAACCAGCCAGACAGACCAGCCAACCAGCCAGACAGACCAGCCAACCAGCCAGACAGACCAGCCAGACAGACCAGCCAACCAGCCAGACAGACCAGCCAACCAGCCAGACAGACCAGCCAGACAGACCAGCCAGGCAGAGCTGAAAGACCTGGTCAGCTGATTAGGTGGGCTCCTTCATAGGCTCATGAATGCATCAAAGCCTTTTCGATATCGACCTTTGTCCATGGGGCTGTCCTTATCAATTACTAAGAATCCATATTTGTCTTTCCAACAGTTTGCACACGCTTTTCTGAACTTTGCGAATTCCATATCACTATTCACATGATCATTGTATACATGCTTCAGGTTCAAATCATCTTGTTTGAATATGATCAGAAAGTTTGCATTATCTCGGATTAGATGCTTTGGTATATGAGTATAAGTTTGACAGAGGTAAAAGCTGTCAATGTCGTTATGCCTCCCCATACAAAAGTAGGCTCTAATATTATTTTGTTTATCGCAGGCTACATCATCAAAGATGAAAATTGAGTTTGGCTTTGCTTCCTCCGGTGGTATAACATCGTGGTTGTTAGAAAACGTATAATAGCCCAAACCTGATATGTGAGCTACAACTTCTCCTAAATACTCGTATTTCGGCTGACTTAGCGACTTTGAGTAAATGTATATATTCTCGAATCTCAGACCGTTAGGATGCTCCAGTAGACTTAGCATAACATTTGTCTTGCCACAATTCGACGGTCCAACAATAATACCTCTTATACTGTTTGGTAGCAGCACCCCATGCTTCTTTGATGTACTTGTAATTTCCACATCAGTATTTCTAACTGGTAGACACGCTTGTTGCTTGATAAACTTCATGTTGTACACTAACACAATCCCTATAAATACCCGTACTTTTATAGATTTTTATCAGTCTTGCTGTAAAGCTATAAAATGATTGACCATAGCGAGAAACGCATCATTCATCGAAAAGCTGCCAAGGGGGGAGGACTGTTAAACACTGTTATAAATAAGTTACCGCTTGAGCTTCATCTACCGGGATATCAATACTGTGGTCCAGGAACAAAGTTAGCTAAAAGACTAGCTCGCGGTGATCCTGGTATCAACCCACTAGACGCAGCCTGCAAACAGCATGATATTGCATATCGAGATCATAAGGACTTAAGCGACCGACATATAGCTGACCGTATTTTAGAAGAAAAAGCCTGGCAACGAGTAACATCTAAAGACGCTAGCTTTGCAGAACGTGCTAACGCGCTATTAGTAACAAACGCCATGAAAGCTAAAATAAAAGTTGGAATGGGTGTCAAAGCAAAAATTACCTGCTCGAAGAAGAAGAAGAATACGTTACGTCCATCATTCCGCGAAGCTGTACGTAATGCTAGAAAAGTGTTAAAGCTGAAAAAGCCGAAAGATCTGTTGGAAGCTACTAAAATTGCTCTAAGTGCTGCAAAGAATGTTATTAAGGGGAAGAAAAAATCATACACTACACCTAGAGTGATACCAGTGCCTAAAGTAGGTGGAGTTTTACCGTTCCTCATTCCACTTTTTGCAGGTCTTTCAGCCGTTGGAGCGCTATCTGGAGGTGCAGCAGGCATAGCTAAAGCTGTAAACGCTGCAAGCGGCGCACGTCGGGAGCTTCAGGAAGCGAAACGTCATAATGAGACAATGGAAGCTATAGCGCTAGGAAAACATGGACAAGGATTATTTCTAAAGCCATATAGGAAAGGACTGGGACTTTTTCTCAACCCCCGACCAAAAAACTAATAAAGTCGCTGCCCAAAAGAGCACTCAATGAAAATGATCTGCGTAAATATGCACAGAATATAGCCCACTTTAGAGGAGTATTTATGCGCGATCAATTACCTAAAAAACCATGGAGAAATGAGAGCGGAATTATAAATCTAGATGTTTCATCTGGACCTGGAACGCATTGGGTAGCGTATAAGAAGAATGGAGATATCATAAATTACTTTGATAGTTTTGGAAATCTGCAGCCACCGCGGGAAGTTGTAAATTATTTGGGAGATGCAGTCACATACAAATATACAGCTCATCAAAATTTCAACTCAGTGATTTGCGGACACTTATGCTTAGAATTCTTACATAATGTATAAATAACGGTCTTCAAGTGCAAACATAGACATTTCATAACAAGTAGCCATGTCGATAACACTCTCTCTTACTGGTAATGCATCGGTTCTCACCGCTGAATACTTTCCCCCATTGGAATTAGCTGGAGACTACGTTTGCGGATTAATTGATTTTCAAACATACAATTCTATACCGAATATTGATGACAGCAATAACTTAATGCATGTGGGTGATGCATGTATCGAAATACCTGTTGGATCATACGAGATTGATGACATAGCGGCTTCAGTGCAGCAAAGCTTAAATAAGAGCAGCAGCAAGGCAACAGTCTTAATAAGGGCAAACAATAATACCTTGAAGAGTGAAATAAAAGCAACTGAAGTTATACATTTTGATAAAGAGCGATCTATCGCGCCGCTGTTGGGATTTGGGAAACGTGTACTGGAAGCAAATATATTACATACATCAGATCTACCCGTCAATATTATAAAAGTTAATACTATAAGGGTTGAATGTAACATCATATCAGGCTCATACATCAACAATAAACAGGTGCATATGCTGCATGAATTTGCCCCAACCGTGGGGCCAGGCTATAAAATAGTAGAGGTTCCAGCGAATGTGATCTATTTACCGGTGAACGTCAAACGTGTTAGTTCGCTCACACTAAAGCTAGTTGATCAGGACGGAGATTTAATAAATTTTCGAGGTGAAACGATAACTATCAGACTACATTTAAAGCCACAGAATGATAGTCTACGGCAGCAACAACAGCAATAAGCATATAAACAGGATGAACTTCACGGAAAACATTAGTCAACCGACAACCTTGAAGCGAGCAAGACGTCAACTGAGAGCTGATAATATACAATTTCTAAAATCAATAGGACTAAATTTGAAGCAATGAACAACATCTTGGATATTACTGAAGGCACGAGCCATGACAATAGCATAACAAAAATTGACTACCACACTTACTCATCGTTCACCTCTTCATTTAAAAACAGTGATGAAACCCGCATTCCAGTGCAAAACCAAGACCTGTATATCCTCCCAGCTGAAAGTTTCATATACATTGAGGGAACAGTAACTAAACCTGACGGAACAATATCCAGCACTGCAGGGCTAGTAAATAATGCTATAGCGTTTCTCTTTGAGGAAATTCGCTATGAAATCAATGGTGTAGAAATTGATAGAACTCGAAATCTTGGAATAGCAACAACACTAAAAAATTACATATCATTAAACCCAAATGAGAGTCGCATGTTATACAACGCTAGTTGGTCGCCAGATAAATCAATTACATCCCCCCACGGATTCTTCAATTTCTGCATCCCTCTAAAAACATTGCTGGGCTTTGCTGAAGATTACAATAAAATTATCGCCAACGCTAAACATGAACTCATATTAATACGAAGCAGGATGGATGAAGATGCGGTCATATCACCGACAGATGATGTAAACATCTCAATCTCGAAACTTCAGTGGCGCATTCCCCATGTTAATGTGGCCGATCATGAGAAAATTGCTTTATATAAAATCATTGAAATCGGTCGTGAAATACAAATGCCATTTAGGAGCTGGGACATATACGAGTACCCCACGCTACCAGCAACGACTCATCACACGTGGTCTGTCAAAACGTCATCGCAGATGGAAAAGCCCCGATATGTCATACTAGCTCTCCAAACAAATCGTAAAAATGATAAAACAAAGGATGTCAGTAAGTTTGACCACTGCAAGCTGACAGATGTTAAAGTGCACTTGAATTCGGAATCATACCCATATGATGACCTGAACTTGAAATTTGATGCTCATAAATACGCTCTCCTATATGATATGTATATAAAATTCCAAACTTCATACTATGGACGCCAGTTGCAGCCACTACTCTCAAGGGAAGAGTTTATGCGTGATGCTCCGATCGTAGTCATTGATTGCTCTCGGCAAAACGAAACCATTAAAACAGGTCCTGTGGATATAAGGTTGGAATTCAAAACATCGGAAAACGTTCCCACTAACACAACAGCATACTGTTTATTGCTACATGATCGAATAGTGGAATATACACCTCTAACCAACGAAGTCAGGAAAATTGCTTGAAATGGATGCCATTATCATCGATCTTCAAGGATTCAAATTACAAAACAATCAATTTATTTTCAAAGAATTGGCCCTTTTAAATTGTGAAAATCAAATGCAGCACTACATATTCCAACCACCATTTGCACATAAACAACTAACTCGATCTGAAAAGAAACAAGTTGAGTGGCTCAGACGCAATCATCATGGATTCAGATGGGGTGATGGATACATTCCCTACCGCACACTATATTCAGTTGGAGATCTGCTGCATGATAAAATAATCTATGTTAAAGGAGCTAAAAAGAAACAATGGATTCAGGAATTATTTGGAGAGGAGCTAACCATATATGATGTAGAAGAGGAGGGATGCCCCAAACTATCAACAACAACAACAACAACAAATGGCTTCTTATCCTGCATAATACACGAAGGCCGATGTGCTCTGAAAAATGTTTTTGTAATAAGGGAATTTTTAAATAAAACAAATTTTTTATAAAAAGTTATAATTATTCTTTTATTCATACTATTTACATATTGCACTTGTGTGAATTTTATTCTACATCCATGTCTTCTTGCTGCTGCTGCTGCTGCTGCACTGAAAAATGTCCCCATGGTAGAGTGTCGATCCCGTTGTCCATAATGCAGCGTTTATCATCCTGTGGGTTTAAAGCGATCTTTGCTTGGTTTAAAGTGTACACTTTATGACTATATGAACGAATGCTTTTTTGCTCAGCTATCTTGCTTTTTGAATTTTGCAAACATTCAATATAGTCGCTAATCTGCAAAGTTTTCGCCACAACGTTCTTCTTTACCCCTTTTGCTTTCTTCACTTCATCAACACCATCTATTTCAAGGGAGTACATTTTAGACCTTAAGCCTACAAACAATGTCATTATTCGGCCATTATTCATCTTTCATCAATCCAGGAACTTTTTTATTTGCTTGCGGCATATTAAACTGGTTGGTCATAGGATAATCACTAGTATCAAATTTATCTATGTTTTTCTTCATAATATTGTATATGTCAACATTTTTTATTTCATATACTAATGAATCCGTATCCATGTACATTATTTTGCATTTATCAGCATCCAACTCTTTTAGCATAAAGTCATAATGGAATTCGTACAGTGCTATTTTAGAAATATCGAGAATCGCCATACCAATGTATAATGGTTTATCGAATTTAACTACCAGCTTTCGTAATTCAACTGCTACTAAATTTTCATTGAAAATTGTGCGACTATGGAAATTCGGTGCTGCAATGAGGTTTCTAGCGCCATACCGCCCCTCCCACTTTGTACATAGTTTTATGTTTGAATATTTTCGCACATTTTCCATAGTTTTTCCGAAAACAGCATTAATTATTTTCTTATATTGGTTCTTCTCGTAGGCATTTTTGGCTTGTTTCCTTTTATCTGTATTTAAGTCCACATATGGTTTAAGCCATGGTGATTGATCGAACTGCAGAATGCGGTGAATTTTCTTGAGTATTAGTCCATGTGATAAACATTGTTTTAGGTTGCGGTAATGTATAACATATTTTTCTTTGGTGTGTAAAGTGGTTAAAAGTTTGCCTTGTTTTGATCCTGGTGGTGCTGAATGAGTGGGGCAAAATGGAAAATCTTTATGCAAATTATGCAGCTCCTGCGGGTATTCAAGATCTACCTCCAACATATAGCCGATCGGTGAATTATCATCAACACTCATAACATCAACATTATCAATCCATTTAAAGTTTCCGGTTGGAAGTGATTGCGACATGGCCCATCCATATAAATTATTCACGTCATAGTACATCAGATATTTAGTTTCTTCATCCGGTTTAAAGTTTTTCATATATTTATTGTTGGCTTCACTATATCTGCAGCAGCATTGGCTAATTCCACCTCGGCAAGATTTTTCAATAAATAAAAGCATGTCAACATCCATTATCCTTTCTAAGCGCACTCCCGTGTAATACAGCATAGCTGCCCATGTATATCCAGGCAGTGTGAAGACGTGTGCAGGGTCAAGTTTGTAAGTCTCCAGTCCCATAGCTCTAAAATTTGTAAAAATATCCGCCAGCAGAAGAACATCTGTTTTTAAATACAAATCTGAATACTCTCCCAGGCTTTTAATGTTAAATTTTTCCCACACTTTTTGCGCATGTTCATAATCTTTTTCAGTTATCGGCTCATCAATCATTTTATTATAAAAATGCTCCACGCTAGGTAAACTATTACACTCCAATTTATCCCAACCATCGATGAAGTCATATGGGAAAACTCCTTTGCGCGTGAGAAGGTTGAAGCTTTCATCATCCAGGTCTTGCCATTGAGCTTTTGTTATTTTTAATTTTTCCTTAGGCAGCAGTCCGGCTAGTTTATCCAAAGATTCATCCATAAATCTATAAGAGTCGATGAATCTCAGCTTGATGGAGCTATTTTCAATGTGTTTGGTAAATGAAATGTACCGCTCTTTGTTCAACGGTAAAAGATCCACTTTTCCTGGTATGGTTAGTGCTACATCCTTGATTATGAAATGCGCATCATATCCTGATAAATTGTGGAAAATGACTGGGATGTTGCGACAATCATTATAATTGATGTTGCAGCTGTTGTGTGCTGGTCCACGATATTTGCCTGTGAGGTGGCAATGATCCCTCACTCTGGTTTCACCAAGCGCAAAGGGTTTCTCGCATATATGGCAGCATGGTTGGTTTAATTGAATGCACTTTTCCTGCGCTGATAACGGTGCTAGTGGTTTTATATCCTTTATTTGCTCTTCGGCTATATTTGCGATCTCCTGCAGCTGCAATGTAAACCACTGAAGACACGTTTTTCCACGATTCGATCGGTAAAATGATAGAGATTCATCGTAATAGCAGTGAAAATATAATCCAATACTATGAACTTCATGTTCTTGAATTTTCCTTGTCTTATCACCATTACTACCACCATCGGTAACAGGTATCAATATTGACTCCAAATCGGCATATACTGTAAAAGGTACCGGATTCTTATAATTATAATTTTTAAAAGTGATAAATTTCTCCTTGTGAAAAGCAACTTTACAGTCATTCACCTTTTCACACTCAGACACATGCGCTGCGAGCATTTCTTCAGTATTAAAATAAAATAAACATCTATCACAGATATATTTTTTACGTTTATTTTTAGACGTCTGCCTGCTCACCAAACGTGATAAGTCTTTAATCCAGCAGAAATGATAAACAATATCACTATCACCGTCACTATCATCACCATCCTCACTGCAGTCATAATCTGACTTTATCATTAGCAGGTTGATGTGTTTATCCAATTTCTTCTTCGTTAAGTAAGCTGGAACAGTCGTGTATTCATTTGTCTTTTCCTTTTCCAGTATGAAAACATTAATCGATAATCCATTGTTTGCTTCAAATATTCTTATTTGATTCAGTGTAACTGGAAGAGTAATACCGCTCAAGTTTAGCACATTGTTGTAGTGCGGGTACTTTGATGTTCTATAAGCATGAGACGCTGCAACCAAAAACTATGTCGACGAAGAAATACGGGAAAGCATTGATAAAGCAGTAGAGAATCTAACGATGTTCATTTATCGCGAAATTGCGAAGATCGAAAATTATATATTCTCACACATAATTAATAAGAAGGCTGAAAATGGCATCTCTGAGTAAGAGGCAAGTAGTAAATGAGCTTCACAAACCTGCTCGTCGAAATTTTTCTAGGCGGAGAGTTATCATTAAAGGTCTGGATGATTTGTGGCAGGCTGACTTGGTGGAAATGGATGCATATAAACATGTAAACAAAGGATTCCGCTAGTTACTGACTGTAATTGATGCATTTTCTAAATATGCCTGGGCTATGCCAATTAAAAGAAAAACCGGTCCAGAGTCACAGAAGCGATGCAATCAATATTTAAAGATGGGCGCACACCTAACAATTTGCAAACGGATGATGGTAAGGAATTCTACAACTCTCACTTTCAAAAGCTAATGAGCAAATATAAAATCAACCACTACTCAACATATACATCGCTTAAGGCACCAAT